>JANHFL010003547.1:63049-80319 GCA_032468155.1 Oxyrhabdium leporinum | reverse complement strand
TCTATCTATCTATCTATCTATCTATCTATCTATCTATCTATCTATCTATCTATCTATCTATCTATCTATCTATTCCTCTCCCTCTCTCTCTCTCCTACCACTGGTGCAAAACCATCTCCAGAGGTTTTCCAGTTCAGAAACAGGTGATCCGATTTCACAGATGAATTCCCTCCTCCATGAATATATTGCCTTTCTATCTCACAAAACACAACGTTGGTTGGGGCAGAACAGAAATTACATATAGTCAAGCAACTATCCTCTACTTTAGCCAAATCTTATCTGCATCCTGCGATATTTCCAAAGAAAATTCTGATCTGCAGCCCCCCTCATCCCATTTTCATAAAAATATTGGGGCAGATCCATTTTATAGGGGGGAATAGCAACAGACGCTGGGGCTTTGCATGGTGCTATTTTCCGTTTACCCAGTTACCTAGTGAAATAATATTTAAAAAGAAAAATCAGGTGAAGCAGAGTGTCCTTTTTGGGGGGGCAGGCACCATGGAAGACATCTTGAGACATCTAGTTTTACTGGGTACCGCCTTCTGAGATTTCCCCGAGCTAAGGCAATTGTTTTCTTATTTAAATGTGTTTATCTAGAAGTTGCCTGATGGATGAATATTGTTCTCTGTTGAGAAACTATTTCTGGAAAGTGGTTCCTTAGGCGCATCAGGGCTGATCTTTAGGTACTAATCAGGTAACAGCACATTCTTGGAAATTGGGCCCGAGAGATGGCACTTCGCAGCTGCACACAAACTGGCAGAGTAATGAAGCAGCTGTAGACCAGTAAAATGTCAGGTGGAAAGTGCTGGTGAGACATCCCGTTCGCTAGAGGGACAGGATATAGTAATGCATTAATGAACAACATCTGCCTACCAACGAGAGAGCTAAATTAGCAAAACAGAGGGCCGCAGAGAAACTTGTGATCTTCTGCATATCCAGCTAAACAGAAGCAGGAGGATGGTGAAGAAGATCCAGAAATGTGACAAAGTCCTCCTGGGATTCTGCTGGTTTAGAAATTAGGTGGTAGACTCTATTGTAGTTCTCCTCTGTGAGCCAGCTGGGGTAGGTGGGAGAGATGGGATGAACGCCTCCTGCAGCACTCTGCTGGCTCAAACAGGGTATGGGGGGGCCACGTGAGCCCCCCCTGCCCCATTTTTGGACTTGACGGCCTCCTGCAGCAACCCTGCTGGCCAAAATGGGGTCGGGGGTGGGATTCAAAAACTTCAGCAAACAGCTCACTGCCCGGTTGCTGGGTGGGCATGGTCATAGTGGGTGTGGCCTATTTGGCCTCCTGTACCATGGCAGGGGGGCATTTTTGCTTTCCCCGGGGTCCGGAGGCTTTCCTCGAGCCTCCGGGAGGTCAAAAATGGCCTCCCCCTCCCAGCTTCGGAGGCTCTCTGGAGGCTGGAAACAGGGCCATTTCCAGCCTTCCCGAATTTCTAGGAGGCCTGTTTTTCTCCCTCACCATGCCTACGTGTGCATCCTGCACTTACCTGCATCCACAATGGGCTTCATGGAGACTCCTGGGAGGGGCTGGGATTGGTGGGAGGGGCCAGCCAGGAGTTGGATTTGGGGGTTCAGTGAACCCCGCAGAATCTTCACTAACCCCTGAACCCCTGGGAATCCCCAACATCCCACCCCTGAATGGAGGGGGGGGCTCACGTGGCCTTGAGTTTGACATCCCTGTTCTATAGCAACCCTTCTATCCTGGAGCCATTTACCTTGAGACAACAGATGAAAATTATATTTTGTTAAAGGAAATTTGGAAGATCCTCAGCTTTGGACAGAATTAGTCTTGGTCATTGAGATGTTCTTCTTCTTCCATACATAACAATTTCTAAAGAGGAACAGAGAAAGACTCCAGAAATTCTGTTTTGGTGCTTTCAGACCTAATTGATAATATTGTGATATAGAAAGCTAGATTACTATAAATGAGTTTCAGCCACATCCAACATGACTCATTTTTATATTCTTCTCTATCACAAATTAATGGAGAAGGATGCTATCAATAACCTCCAAGTCTTCCTTCCAGATACTGCTTCCAAAACCATAGTCAATGTGCTTTAAATACTAGCTGTGGTAGACAAGTCTTAGAAACAAAGAATAATATTTGAGCCTACATTCAGAGAAGAATAGAAAGAAAAGGAGAGATGAATATTTGTGTTCACTGTGGTATCCACTGCTTTGACCTGACACATTCAGAGGAAAATATATGAAAATTATTGATTTTCACTTTCACAACATCCAGTGGAGATTGTTTAGATAAGACAAGTGGATTCTTTTAAATTTACCCAGTGAGTCTCTTTTACCCAGATCTAGTATTTTCCGTTCCAATAGGAAATTGTCTTTTTTTACAGCAACTGTTGGATTAAGATTTAGCACTTCAGAAATGGATAAGGTTCCGTCTTACCTCAAACGTTTAATGAGCGCTACTGAACTCCTCCAACAAATTACCAAATAGTTAAATGTCCCTATATCTTTCCAAATAAAAATGATCCAAGCAGTTGGAAGGGATGGTCAATATTACTGAAGCGAAAACATCATTTTTCTCCAATTTGTAATTCAAGACTCGTGGTATGATTCATAGCTCTGTTTTATATCATTTCCACATAAAATTGGTGGACAAGTATATGGACATTAGTCACCTCCTGCTGTCTTCTTTAGTGGCTCATTTGAAGGACAAAGACTTATTTAAGGACAATTTTGACCTTTTCAATGTTCTGCTATTGAGCTGGTTTAGTATTCAAGACATCTAAAAGAATACCAACAAATAAGGCTAGGATAACCATAGAGAGTTGAATCCTAATTAGGTGAGTGATAAATGAGTTTAATTCACATTTCAAGTGAAATCTACCCAATGCACATGCCAGACTGCCACATCCTGTCCTTTTCCAAATTTTGCAGTGGAGTTCTTAGCTTGAAAAGGCATGTACAAAGTATGCATACTAAGGAGACATTGAGCAGAAATCTATAGGTTAGGCATATGGGAAGAAATATCCATCTGGTTCGGTTACAAACCAGGAGGAAGGCATTGGAAATAAAATGGAGGCTGGAGGCTGATTGGAAAGAGGGTCCATTTATTGATGAAGCAGAACCACATGGGTTCTGGGCAGCTGATAAAATGGAGTTGAGAGTGATGGGTTTTTGTACCTTCTTTGAGCTTTGTATTTGAGCTTCCTGTTCCCGTGCAAGAACATGTATTGTATTGGCTGTTGTCAGATTCCTATAGGGTCATGTAGAGGTTATGTAGGGGTCATAGCTGGCTCTATCCTAGGTGTTTGTCTGAGTTCCCAGGTTTGGTTGAAGTATGGACTGCTCTGAGGGTGATGCAATGAAGGCTTGTGTTGGAGGGTTGTTGGTGCTCTCTGAGCTTGCTTGTTTTCTTGAAGATGTTTCATTACCCAAATTAGGTAACATCATCACTGCTAGTGTTACCTATGTTACCTATGTTACCTCAGAAATACAAACTGTTGTCTCCGACGACAACCACTCCCCTTTCCTTCTACTTATTCCCCAGCGAGGGAGGGGCCATTCAGCATTCATGTATGCTTTGCCTCCTCAGTCGACTCCTTGTCCTCTGTTGTACTCCTCTCCTAACAGCTCTGCACATACATGCATCTTGAACAGGCCCCAGCAGTTCTTCCTCCTCACTCATATCAGCCTCCAAAGGCAGCTGCCTCACCAGTAGCTGGGAAAAGTCAGACAGCCCTGGCTGCATCTCTGCGTCCGATGCAGAGCATCCATCAGCGCCTTCCCCAGACTCCAGAACTGGCCCAAGTTCCTCCCCAACCTCCTCATCAAACCGAGTCTGCTGCTAGCTCTGCTGGCAGCTGGCGGGCCACAACAGAATCTGCTGTACCAAGGTTATTTTGTATTTGAAGTCTTAAACTATATCATTTCATGCTCCTTTTTATTAAAAGAGGAAAAAAATCATATTTCTTCTATTTTTGTTCTCTACGCAAAATACATTCAAAAGTCCAAGTTCTGGAATTTGATGATTGTTTAGTTCTGCAAGGAGTCAGGATCAGAATTTCTGTATGGTGTTCCAGAAACCAGGAGAAATGAGTCTTTTCTTTTTTTTTCCGTCCCGTCTAATATATATATATATTTATAAAATATAAAATTATCAAAATATAAAATGCAAGTAAAAAGAAAGGTAGTAGGAAGTGGGGGAGGGAGAGAAGGGTGAAGGAAGAAGTGCGGTGTAAAGGGGAAAAAAGAAAAAAGTGGAAGCAAGCAGTAAAATAAAGTAATGAAATTACAGATCTCAACTCTTTAATTTTGCATTCTCAGTACAGGTAGTCCTCCACTTACAACAATTCATTTAATGACTGTTCAGAATTGCAACTTCTGAAAAAAGTGACTTATGATTGGTTTTCACATTTACAATTGTTGTAGCATCCCCATGATCATGTGATCAAAATTTGGGCACTTGGCAACCAGCACATACCGGAGTCATGCAATCACCACTTGTAACCTTCCCAGCTGGCTTCTGACAAACAAAAATCAATAGGGGAAGCCAGATTCGCTTAACAACTGCATGATTCACTTAACAACTGTGGCCAAAAAAATCATAAAATGAGGTGAAACTCAATAACTTCTCACTTAGGAATCAACATTTTCAGCTCAATTGTGATTGTAAGTCACAGACTACCAATATATACTAGCCATTTCTACATTGACAAACTTATCATATCAGCAAATCCCAAAGTCTGAATTTCATTTTTTTCCTAGCCTCGAGCACAAAATCTGGAAATGGTTTCCAAGTAGAAACAAAATTTGATGTATTCTTTTTATATTATTAAATCAGTTAATTTGACAAGCTCTGCTAAATCCTTCATTTTTTTCAGCCATTCTCCCATCATCTAATTGTATAACAAGGTATCCTATGAGAAATAAACATCATTTATAAAGTATTTTGAGGTACATTTCTTTGTGTTCCTACTGATAATAAAATAGAACTTTTCCACCTCTAAGATGAAAAAACAAATATTTTCTTCAGTGGGGGGATCCTTGGTGCTCTCTGAGCTTGCTTGTTTTCTTGAAGATGTTTCATTACCCTAGCTAGGTAACATCATCAGTACTAGTAAGCAGTACTCACTGCTGTCAGTTTATATCCTGGTAACTTGCTTGTCTGTGTGGGTGGGGGTGTTTCTTCAGTTTTAGACCCTATATCTATTCCCTACACTATTTTCAATTTTACATTATTTTCTCTTTCAAAATCTAGAAGCAGTCTACAGAATTATTTTTACAGCAGCCCTTGGCTTTGTCAAAAAGGAGTTTGTAGTTGGCGCAAAAGTTGTTTAGGGTCCAAAAGCTAGGTTTTCACCTCGAGGTATTGTAGAAAAAAATTCAATAATAAGTTTAAATTACCTCTTAACTGTGTATTTTGTTTTGATTTGGAGATAGTGTCAATATGTCTTTGATTCCAATGTTGAACCGTCTCCTCAGTGCCATCTCAAGTGCATATGTTGCCTCTGGCCCACTTCTGGGTGCATAAAGCTGATGTGAAGATTTGTGTGAACTTATGAACTTCTATCATACATAAAGGATCTATGTAGAGAGCTGCATTTCTAGAATGATCTGGGAGGAGAGTGATGGAACCCCCTAAGCTTCAATACTCTAGGTCAGTGTTCCTCAACCTTAAGATTTATAGACTTCAGCTCCCAAAATTCCCCAGTCAGGATCAGGAGTCCACACATCTTAAAGTTGCAAGGTTCAAAAAAACCACTCTAGGCATAAAACCAGCCATTCCTCTCCCTGTTACAAAATAAGGAACAGGCTCTTTGTTGGATGAAAGGAAAGTAGTCTATAAATGATGAACTTTTTTCGGCCACAGCTTTCAATAGAAAGCCCTGTCTCTTTATACCCAAATTGCCATGATCTTTATCTCCTTACTGTTTTAGAGAATCATCCTTATTAAATAAATTATTATAAACAAATAAACAAATGAATAGAATCTTCAAGTCAATGCTGATTTCTGGCAACTGTCTGTACAAGTTTCTGAAACTTTCTTGACAACCTTTTCGGAAGTGATTTGTCAATGCCTTTTTCCTAGGGCTCAGAGAGAGTGACATCTGGATCTGAAAGTAAATACAATGCCCTGTTTTGAATATCATAATTTTAGGTCTTAACCAGAGGCACCCACAAGGTCAAGAGGCTTAAAAAGTAAAGATCACAGTTGTCACATCAAGATGAAAGCACTGCTGCTTTGTATATGTATAAAGCATTGACCCACACAGACAAAGGCAGAGTTTCAATCATATATCAATCTCAAGATTTTTGCCCACCCTACTAATGGACACCGCTGAGCATAACACAATTTTTTTCTCTCTACCAAGAATTTAGCACAACAAAGAATGTTCTTCCTGCGCCAACTCAGGAAGCTCAGGCTGCCCAAGGAACTGCTGATACAGTTCTATAGAGGAGTTGTTGAGTCTGTCATCTCCACCTCTATCACTGTCTGGTTTGGCACTGAAACCAATCAAGACAAACACAGACTTCGGTTAATTACATGAACGGATAATTAGAACTGCAAAAAAACAAAAAACAACAATTGCTACCAATCTGCCTTCCACTAAGGACCTGTATACTGCACGAGTCAAAATGAGGGCTGTGAAAATATCTACAGACCCCTCACATCCTGGACATAAACAGTTTCAACTTCTACCCTCAAAACAATGCTTTAAGGCACTTTAACATCAGAGCAACTAGACACAAGGACAGTTGTTTCCCCCCATGCCATCACTCTGCTAAATAACTAATTCCCACAACACTGTTATCATCATTATTCTCAACTTCCCTATTATCTAACTCCTTATCTTCTTATGACTGTAACTTTGTTGCTTGTATCTTACGATTTAAATGGTTTAATTAGTATCCTAGTATGATTTATGTTGATTGTTTATTTAGTATCCATGACTATCACTAAGTGTTGTGTCTAATGTTTTATGATGAATGTATTTTTACAATGACTATGATAATAATCTATCACTATTGTTGTATATACACTGAGAGCTTATGCACCGGAGACAAATTCCTTGTGTGCCTAATCACACTTGGCCAATAAAGAATTCTAATATTCTAATATTTAGTACATTGCTTGGGTTTTAATTGGGAATATTTTGAAACAAATGTTAATTTAGATCATTTTAAATCCAGATATTCTACCTAATTGACTATGATTACCTTTGTCCCATCAAGCCAAATCCTTGTTTTCCATACTATTTTTTTTTCTTTTAGAAGGATATTTAAATGTAGTAGATGATCAAATGTAAAATGATGACAAGAATAAAGATAATATTTTGCACAACATTGCCCCTGGCTCTTAATGGTTGATACAGTTACATGCATTCCGCTTAGCAGACAGAGGTTCTGCCTCTAACCATTTACATCTACATTGTAGTAATAGATAACAACTCTGATAATACAGATTGGAAGGAGACAGTTGAGCGGGAGGTGGGGAACAAAAGGTCACATTAAAAAATATAATTTGAAATATATTATTTCAATATGCAATTTTAAAAATTCAAATTACCTGTTTTAAATGTAATTTAACTATATTAAAACATGCTCCAAAACAACATTTTGGAGATTTGAACATAGCTATCTCTTTGATGATCTTTCTTTAAAATATAGGGCATTTTATTTAGGGAAGAAAGGTTGGTTAAAATGTATTTGTTTTATTTTGATAGCTGTAAGGCTATCGATTGGACAAAAGCCTAGTTCAATTTACAATAGTTATTAAAATCCAATGGGACCTAATGTGCTATGATACCCAGCGCAGCCCATTTTCATTAGCAAACTTTAAGAGTGACCAAGGGGATTTTCTTGGAAGTCAAAAAAAAAAGATCAAGATGGTGCCATAATTATACAATTGAAGCTGTGTCCCCCACCCTTTTTTATAAATGATGTAAATGAAAAATGTGCAAAATAAATATGAATAAAGGGCATGACAAGAAGGGCATAACAGATGGAAGTTCATCAAAGAGACAACCAACCTAGAATTAAGGAGAAATTTCCTGACAGTGTAAAAACTTGCCGCCAGAAATTGTGGGCCGCTCCATCACTGGAAGTTTTTAAGAAGAGACAGGACAGCCATTGGTCTGAAACAGTAAAGGGGTTGTGCTTGAGCAGGGGATTAGACGAGAAGGTCTCCAAGGTCCCTTCTGAATCTTGTTATTCTGAAATACTATTTCAGATGGTGAAACCAAGGTTGTGGCTGCCATCTTCATTAATTTTTTCTCCCTCTCACCGCGTACTCTCCTATACCAAATCTGGATGCGTGATAGATTTGAAGTATTGAATCATAGATACAAGTCATTCCTCCTTATTCAAAGGAATTATCACAAGAATCCACAAGAATTAACCGTTCCTTCTTATCCTTGTTGGATGCAGTGTTCAGATTAATTCCATGCCAGATGCTCAGATCTCCTGTCTTGTTGATTCTTTCTCCTGTCTGTTAATCCCAATCACATTTCATTGTTCTCATTCAAAGGTCTTGAGAACAAGTCTCTTTCCATCCTGCATGACCTCATCCTGCGTTGACGATCGTGGAGCAAAACAATCCCCAAATTCTACAAATTGCAATTGTCGGAGGTGATTCTAACCTGCTCAATATCTGAGCAACTTTGGCATCAGTTCAGCCAGGTTCATTTCAGAATCCTTCTGACTGTCTCATGTTTATTTCCCTAGGAAACATCTCAAAATACAAACTGCTGTTTCCTTTTTCTTACCTCCTTTTTCTTACCTTTCAAATGCCAGTGAAATCAACAAACCAATGTACAAATCTTTGTCATTTGCTTGGAGTCATTTATCATCATCAAAAGAAATAAATATTTTAGATGGTTTCATGCACATTAAAGATAATGGCCCTTCATAAAAGTTGGAATGTAACTAAACCATTATCACTGAAAGTGCAAAGAGTACTTTTATTTTGTCATCCATCATAAACAAGAATCCATTGAGGTCTGCTCGTAAGTTTGGATTTTGGAGAAGTGAAGAACTTTCTCTCGGTAGATACAAATTAGTTCCATCCAAACTAGGATTTCTCTTTCAAAAAGTATATCCTCCAGCATGATTGAAAGTGAGTTAGTAGAAAAGATGGAACAAACCATTGTATTCATCTTGAGCAGCTACCTGACGGGGTAGGCACAAAGCTCTTCACAACATGAGTGGAACTGTACTTAATAGATTTAGACAAGTTAAGGATGTATGTACTCTCCTTAGCAATCTTAGGAGACTACTGAGACATCAAGAACAATGAATTTTTACACATGAACGCTCAAAAAAAATCAATTGGAATGATATAGCTCTTGCTATATCCCCTTTTTTTCTTTTTCTTTTAGCAATGAGCTGCTTATGGATGTGGTCTGTCAAAAACAACTTTCAAACCATATGGTCGTCTTTCTAGGAGTTGTTTGCTTTATGAAATATTTATTACAATGCCTTGCTTTCTACTTTCGATGCTACAGCAGATTGCAAACAATGTCATAGGCAAGGATTTTTCCCCTTGGATAATGGATACAATATAATTGAGGGGAAAGGACCTATTTATGGGAGAGAATTTTGTTCACTTAGTAGGATAGCTTGCACTTGAGAGTTAAACATTTCATAGTTGGGGGGGGGGGGGGAAACAGAATAAGCTGATTTCTTGGTTCCTGATCCATTGGCCTGATAAGACAGTAGATTCTTAGACAGTTGGTCTGAGCTCATCCTTATAGCCCAATGGGAGATTTTGGAAAAGCATAAGATCCTGATGTTAGGGAAAATTAAAGGAAAAAAGAGACAGGGCAGCAGAGGATGAGGTAGTTATATAATATCATTGACATAATGAACATGGATTTGGGCAAACACCAGAAGGCAGTGGAAGAAAGCAGGGGCTGATATGCTATGGTCCATGGGGTCATGAAGAGTCAGACATGACTTAGTGACTAAACAACAAAAAAGGTAATTTAATTGAAGTTAGTTAATGCATTTCAGCTTATTTCTGTAACCTCTCACTATTTTGGCTCAGTCCACTTGCCCAAAATTAATTTTCTTCAAAGTTGGGCTGTTCCTTTAACCATCCCAAAAGTTCTAAAACCATCCCAAAAGTTCCAAAAACAAAGTCCCGGTGCCTTTTGAAAAAGCACTTTTGGGACTACCATGATCTGGATGATTGAGAACCTCCATAAACGTTCCTTTAACAGTATTCTACAAGTGTTCGAATCTCAAACATCTTATTGGTCCAATCAGCATCAACAAATAAGTAAGAGTTGCCCAAAAACAATAACAAGAGAGAGCTCTTGCCCTCCTCTTCTGCTGGTGGGCTTCCCATTGACCAGAGGAAGTTGTTCTGCAGGATCCAGTTCCATTTTTGCATGCACAAGACCTTTGCAGTGAACATGTTAAGGATTCTGCTTCAGAAGTTGGCTGGATCTACATTTACAGATCCCTACAGAATGTGAGGATTTACTACCTCCTAAGCCCAGTCATATGTCCAGAATTGCTTGAGAGCTTGGAGTGGGGGTGACTTTCCACTCTGTCATCCAGGATGTTGCTAGCCTATCCTTCCTCAAATTGCGCCATTCATTCCATCCCTCTCTGACTAGGGCTGAGGTATTCAATGCATCCATCAGCAATATCAACTTTCAGAAAGCCTTCAAGTATTATGCACATTTTATTATGAAGCCTACAGAGTCTGTAAGCTCTATTCTGAGAGATAAAGGAATGCCCTTTGAGCTGCTGAAGTAGCAAATCAGCCACTCAGCTCTTGAGTAGTCATCTGGAAACTTCTCACAATGTAACTGGAGAAGAGGTGCTCTCAGCTAGAGGTTTCTGAATTTTCATCCTATTTTTTTTTAAGGGAAGAAACTGGATATTTGCAGCATGGCAGAAAAACAGCAAAAAGAATTTGGGTTGCCAGCTGAGTTTCCATTGTTATGGTGTGCAACCTGCTGAGCTCCTCCAAATATTCATAGCCTAGCCAGTAAATAGACGAGTCATAACTCAGGAACTCCACTCAGAGTAATATTTGCTTCTGAAGAGCTTTAGCCTTTCATCAAGGTTATAAGGGGTCAAGAGTAGAGTGCCTGAACTAGTTCTCTAACCAAAATGCCAATATGAAATCCAAATACACTGATCAAACTACAAAAGTGATATTGGACAAGTTATTTAGCCAAGTGCAAGGAATCGACAAATTTCTTTAGCAGGTACAATATACCTGCAAAATATATTTAATTGTCTTTTTACCTGGTACTGATGCTATTCCCCAAGGGATGAAAACACTGCTTCCAGTTCCAGATAAAAATCCTCTGTTTCAGGGCCAGGAGTGGTGTAACACCTACTGCAGGTTTTTCACTACAAGTACTAGTTTTTGTTTCCTTAGTTTATGAGTCATCAGGTTTATTGATTTGCTCCCTCTCTGAAAAAGATGATGTGCTCAACTGATTCCTAGGGACAACAGACATGTTGATCTCTAACCCAGCCTTTCCTTTAGATTATAAGAACTGTCAGTTTGCTCCAAGCTGTTCATAAATGGTGTAGAGAAGTGTTAGGAATTGGTAACTTCATTCTAGTCTCAGTTTAAGTTAAGAGACTGAGCAAGAGCAACCTCATCAGTTGATATTTCAATAATTGGTAAGATTAGTCGTGTGTCTCTTTTGTGTCATAAGGCTCTGAAACTAGTTGGTAAAAGGAACAAAACACAGATTAGGGATGGGTTTTTGACTTCAGTCTTCAAAAGGTGCCTTGGAGTTCATGGGAGTATGAGCATAGCTTCTGTTTGCAGCCAGATTTTTTTCTAGAATTATGGGACTGATATCTCAGGAAAAGACATGATTGATTTAAGATGCTACAGAGAGGAGCTGTTTTCATGCTTTCCTCTAATCGTCAGTGTATTGATCTCAAAAGGTATTTGACTGATAAATAGCAATCCTCACCTCAAAGCAGGAAGTGGGGACTTACCTCCTCCATGTCAAGATAACTGTTGGATCCGGTTCAACAGAAATAAGCACATGATTACATGTACTATCTGCAACTTTGTTGAGAACTAAGGTCTTTTAGTAGACTGTTCTGTTATCTTTTTTATTTTTAAACACTGGTGTCATTGTTCAAATCTCTCTGGCCCTTCTTTCTCTTCATTTACGTTGTGGGTATGATTTACTGTTGAACTGAAGCCCACTTTTCAACACAAGTTTTTCTCCTTCTCCTCCTTCCTCCTTCCTCCTCCTCCTTCCTCCTTCCTCCTCCTCCTCCTCGCAGTGCTGCTTCTTTTTTAACTAGATAAATGGATTATCCCACTTTCTCTTTCTAACCCAACTGATAGGAAAAAAAGCTGATAGCTTTTCCTTTGTTTTGTTAATATCCACTGGGGACACATCAGGTATAAAGTTATCAAGTATGAAGAAGAGTCAATGGAGGATATTCATGAAAAAGTATCTGTCAGTAGTGAAGGGAAACAATAATAGGGACATAATAGTAGAGTAAACAGAAATAGTAGAATATAATATACTGGAATAATAGAATTAGTAGAAGCTTGTTATTCTGTTCTGTAAACATTTGCTTCAGATATACATTTGTTTCCTGTAACACATATATGCTGCATTGGGCCTCTGTAAAATATTTGGCATCTGTCAAACATATGCTTCTGCCATCAATCTTAATCTTGTTTTTCTGAAACATCCTGAGCCTGGCACTTATCTTAGGTTGGAGCTCTTACAGTTTACACCCCAGCTCTAATTTACAGCTTTGATCTGCATTGCTAAGCACCCAGCCCCCACCTCCTGTTCCTTGCTGCACAGTCAGTGCAGGGCTACAAGGAAGGCATGGGCCAGGGGGCCAGAATTGGGTACTAAGCTAATGTCTAAGATATAAAAGGATGTCATAACTTCTCCAAGTGGTGGCCTTCCTCACACTTCTCTTTTGTATATGTTTAGAACGGTTTACCCAGCTTTGCTTTGAGCAAATTAAATGCTGATTCTTTCTCAAGCCTCCGCTTAAGTTCTTCTTTTGGGCCTATTATTGACTTAAGTGTATCGCCGAACCTTACAGTAGAATCCATTTGTCCTCCAAGACACACCCAGGAAAGGAAAATGATTGGTCCTTGTTCTTCCATTAGAGGAATCAAATCAGTATTAGTGATAACTGCAGTCTGGTTGGAACATCAGACCACCACTTTGGCCAAAGAGAGGAAGGAGTTAAAATCCAGAAAGATATTTGTTAAACTAGATTCATTCCTGGCTGTTTCATGCATCATAGTGGACTGCTTAAAGCTGCAGAGTTCTTCTCTAGTTCAACTAGCATGTTAGATTAGATGAATAGATGACTAGGAAAATGGTCTTTGGGAGTGAATTGTTGAATAGCAACTTGTCTCCTTGTAATGTTTCAGAGTCTTTTTGCACAGTCCCTCTAAGGCACTTAGTTGCAGACCCCATTTCATTTTGACAAAAGAAGTGGTACCATAATTAACAGATTAATTCACTTTCTGGCTGTAAAATTCTTTGATAGCTCCCTTATTAGTACTCTTAGCTATTCTATTGACCTTACTCTAAGGTCTAATTGATAGTAGTCTTGTTTTTAATTGGACTTTCACATAAAAAAGGGAAATTGCATGTTCACCTCCCTATATTCTTTCGAAGGGCTAACTCCTTAGAATATCCAGCCATATGAGTTTTCAAGATAACTTTAAAATTGTAGGCTATGATTACTCAAATTGCCTTTTATAGCTTGTACATCTCGCCAGCATAGTCCTGACAGAATTTTGGCTAGACTATATTTCTCTGGGCCAAAGATAGATAAGCTGTGTAATCATGGAAGAAAGTAAACAACTAGAGAAGCAAACTACATCAGAGCCCCTGTTTTGTTTCCACAAAGACAATTACTTATTTTTCATTTCATGTTGCAAGTCGAACTGCAAGGATCCAAAATAATTACTGGAAGTCATTAAGAATTATGTTTTAATGTGTCCTAGCACAAGTGTCCTTCCAACATTAAAAGCAGGTAGGGGAGGAAATGCTTAAATGCCTTTTCTTTAGCTGAGGTCCTGAATGCTGGAATTATCTGGTATTTTTTGAATGCACAATCTGGAATACTCAAATGTAGGATATTACGAACAGCTGTGTAGTTACAGATGGTAAGAGCTGTGCATAAAGCATCAGGAGGGCACCCTTGCCAAAAAGGCGGAAGAGAAGAGACTAAGACAGATGGACTCCTTGTTAGATAAGCCAAACAAACAAATATGGGGCGAATCTTGCAAGCCACTTGTCATCAATTATTTTCAGAGGGATTCTCCTGTCAGAAGCTATATGAATGTCTCAGTTCAAAATAAGCCACCTAAAATTAGTAAGCTGTTTTTAGCCACTGGCTACATTGTTGTGATACCAGAGATATCCGCTCATAGATGACAGAACATAGAATAACAGAGTTGGAAGAGACCTTGAGGTTCTACTAGCCCAACCTCCTGCTCAAGCAGGAGGCCATTTCAGACAAATGGTTGTCCAGTCTCTACTTAAATGCCTCCAGTAATGGAGCGCCCAGTATTTCTGAAGGCAAGGTGTTCCACTGTTAATTGTTCACATCGTTAGGAAATTTCTCCTTAGTTCTAGATTGCTTCTCTCCTTGATTAGTTTTCATCCATTGTTTCTTGTCTTGCTTTCTGGTGTCTTGGAAAATAGGTTGGCCCTGTTTTGTGGCAGTCCTTCAAATAATGGAACAGTGCTATCATGTCACCCCTAGACCTACTTTTCACTAGACTAGACAAACCCAATTCTTGCAACCGTTCAACATATTTTTAGCCTCCAGCCCTCTATCATCTTTGTTGATCTTCTCTGTGCTCTTTCCAGCATCTCAACATATTTTTTTATATCGTAGTGACAAAAACTGGATACAGTATTCCAAGTGTGGTCTGATTGAGGTTTTATAAAGCAGTACTAATATTTCATGTGATCTTGATTATATGCTTCTCTTAATGCAGCCTAGGGCTGTATTGGATTTTTGGATAGCTGCAGAACACTGCTGGCTCATATTTAAGTGATTCCCGGATTCCTAGGATTCCCAGATCCCTCTCACAGTTACTGCTGTTGCACCAGGTTTCACCTAATCTGTAAATGTAAATTTGGTTTTTCTTGCCGAAGTGTAAGATCTTACTTTTCTCTACATTGAATTTCACTTTGTTAGAATGGGCCCAGTGTTCAAATCTGTCAAGATCCACCTGGACCTTGAACAAGATCTACCTGGATCTTGAACAAGATCTACCTGGACCTTGAACAAGATCTTCCTGGATCTAACAAGATCTGAATAAGTGTAGATTGGTGTTTCCCAACCCTGCAAAACATTAAAAGATGTGGAACGTCAGATCCCAGAATTCCCCATTCAGCATGTATTTATATTCCTATAACACTGATGAAATCAGAATATTACTTCATCTGGGAATCTACATGAATAAAAAAATGTTTTATGCTGCAGAGCTAACCATTCTCACACAAAGAAGTGCAGAAACAACAAAGAAGGACTAAAAATAATGTCATCATTCTTCTCCTTGCATGTTCTTTAAAATCTAAACCAGAGCATTAGGAATAAGATATCTAATGCAAAATAATTTTGAAGCATGGGCATTACTAAGCAATATTTCTTTTGGTGCAGTACAAATCCAGACAGTAATCCTTTTCTGAAAAAGCACAGCCTTTCATAAGAATTTATGCCATTGTCTTATTTTAAGTTGCTTTTGTTTAAGCTCCAGTGTTCCTTGATATTTGATTTATATTCGTGCTAACATTAAAAAAAAGAATCAAAGGAATAGCTAGGAGCTTACAAATTTACTTAAGTATTAGAAAAAAATGGAATTATAAATGAAAGCTATGGAGTCTAACCTCAGATAGTTGTTCATTTTTCTAGCTTTATTTTTATTTCACACTATTTCCACATCAGTTTACATTTTTTAAAAAGGAAAAGAATTTTATGTGCCTTTCTGGGCTCATGTTTCTACATTTTCCCTTGGTAGACATTGTTTTGAATATATGTATTAGTTTAGGTACAAAGTTTCTCCCTCTTACTTTCTGCTCTTTGCTTGGAAGAAAGAGGAAGGTGGGCAGGAATATATTTTTGTGAAAGAGGAAAAAAAGTTAACTATATTCTTGTGGGTAAGTTGAGGCATCTTGCATTCATCTTGCTTAAACAGGTATCTGAGAATGTCCAATATTACCATGAATGAAGGCAAATATATGTATCCCAGGATAACATTGGAGGATCCAATCTAGGTTGGTCACCAGGGCCAGAGGTTTTGTGATGACTCTCCCAGATATGTTCCCAGATACCTCTCCAGATGTCAGTTTAGAGGAGGATGAACCAGGCCCAGGCATGTCAGGAGGGGAGTTGGTCAATGGCTCCTAGCTGCCATTTGAGAGGGATTTGCCTGAAGCACAGCTGCAGCTGGTCAGTGATGGGAGGAATTTCCTTCTGCACCTGGTCCAAGAACATGTAGGGTGGAGAAAAGATAGGAACAGTGAAGGTCAGCCTGATTACTCATGAGAAGGCAGTCTCATCCCTCTAGATGGACTAGACCAGAAGCTAGTTATTTAGCAAAGCAGACGGATGGGGGTGATGCTGGGAACAATAATTTCATTTCCTAGCTGTGTGTTTCCTGGTCGTTGTGATTCCTGACTTGCTTTGGACTGACACTGTGCTTTGACTTGGAACATACCTTGCCTCATGAATCCTGTTGTGTTGCAGATTTAATTTTGCCTGGTGGATTTGTCTTGTTTGGGAAACTTTCAAGCGTCTTGTGGACTCGTTGGCCATAGCTCTGTGGACTAGCATTGGTCTGCTTTTGGCTGGACTTCATCGGGACAGTTCTGGTTTTTTGGTGAAGGAAATTGCTGGGGAATATTAGTAAACCCACTAAATCACCATTATGTGTGTGAGTGAGCAGGACAGCACATGTTGTCTTCCGAGCTTTTGGACTCATGCTGGAGCCCATCTTCAAGGGAACTCCTCTTTAGCAGAGTGTAACACTCAAGTTCCCTGAGGATGTGCACCAGCACAAGTCCAAAAACCTGGAAGACTAAACCTCTGGTTTCTGTGACCGACCCAGATTGGATCCTCCATTATTACCCCATGCTGTCATTTCTCCAGAAGTCTGCATTCTCCCTGCATCCCCACATTCCAACTGGCCCTCAAAAGAAAACATTGTGCATAATGATCTCCTCACGTGAGGTCATTTATTTATTTTTATTTATTTATTTTTACATTTATATACCGCCCCATTCCGAAGACTCGGGGCGGTTTACAGCTTA
>JANHFL010003547.1:33682-54821 GCA_032468155.1 Oxyrhabdium leporinum | reverse complement strand
AGCCAATAGAATATTAAAGGACATGTTCTTGCACAGGAACAGGAAGCTCAAATACAAAGTCCAAAGAAGGTATAAAAACTCCAGACTCTCAACTCCATTTTGTCAGCTGCCCAGAACCACCAACTCATGTGGTTCTGCTTCATTGATAAGCCAGCGTTCCAATCAGCCTCCATGTTTCCAATGTCTTTCTCCCAGCTTGGAACTGAACCAGATGGATTTTCCTTCCAACATATCTAATAAATATAATCTAATCAACCTAGCTCACTAACCAAGAGGAAGTCAAACTTTGCTCCAACAGATCCAGTCCACTTCACCTAATTAATCAATTTCTCCCATGTTCTGTAGTTGTGTAGAGAGTTAACTATCCCTTTCAACAGAGAGGGTCTATAAATATGGTTGAAATCATATATTATGGTCATAGACCATCATATGGATCTTTTTACAACATTCCATCTCTGTGGTTGTTTTTGTTTTTACTCTTCTATACTCATATAGAATGAAAGGGAGGACAGAAATAGTTGGGTTGGTGTAATTTCCCCCTCCAAATCTATCCACAGTGGTTTCCTCCTTTTTTCTGAGGGATAAAATAGAAATGTTTACTTCACAGCCCCTGATCAACTTTGGCTAAAATAAAAATAAATAAAAACTAATCTGGGCCTGATGTGGTTTTACTTGAATGGAGGGTGTTAAGAAATGCAGAGGTTAGGAAGTTTTTAAAAAATCCTGAAGAAAACAATGGAAAAATTCTATACCACTCCAAGAAATTGATAGGGATATGAACATGAAGTCACCAAGAAATAAGCTTAAGTTGAGGAACATTTTCTTTGGGGGGAAGGAAGTAAAAGAAATTGCAGATTGTGATAGCGATAGTGATAGTGCTATGAAAAACATTCATAAGCATCCTGTCTAGTATCTTGTAATTAAAGTAAATGTACCTCACATTTGAACATTTCTCCATAAATTTCTTCCCTTCCCAAATGAATTTTGAAAGCAATTTCTTTTTCATCCAGTAGAATGCTTACGGGCTTGCAGAACAAAATTTCCACACAACACCAAGTAAGAGAACTACAAATCATATGGGGAACAACTTGGAAACAACAGGCAATGTTTTGACCTAATTAAGTTATCAATAGAATTTGAAGGGAAGCAAATTCCATCCAAATACAATTTTCAACCTAAAAGATGGAATTTTTCAGTTTGTCATTGGCTCGCCATGATATCTTTAGAGACAATCAAAAGGAATAAGGTGAAAACAAAAAAAAATGAATTGGTGAAGAAAAGAGAACTACCAGAGTTGTATGTCACGGGAGCAATTTAATTTAAGGATTTTTGTCTGAGAATAGCCTTCAGTATGTGGTACATCCCATTTGCCCTAACTGTGAAATCTGAGCTGTCTCAATTTTTTCCACTAAAGGTAGTCAGGCATATCATGATAAATTTGTTATAGAAAAGTCATCTAAATGTGAAGTGTTATATGATTACAAAATGCATTATTTGATTTCCTATCAATAATTTAACTGCCTGTAGTTTTAATTTCACACACTATCAAACTCCTTTACAACACATTCAGAATTTGCATCTTAATGTTTCAGAGAGAGAGAGAGAGAGAGAGAGAGAGAGAGAGAGAGAGAGAGAGAGATGCCATTACGGTGTTTATGATATGATAACACAAATTGTTTGGAGCTGTTCTGAATTACTTAATAGGGGAGTCTTTTGTTCCATTCAAGGTTGAGTGCCTTCCAAAGAGAAATCTATGTAATTTGCCAAATTTGGTTAGCCTTCATTAAAGTTTTACTTACCAGATAATTTCTTACGGCATATCATCAATAAGTAGGACACCTGAAATATACAGTAGGTATTTCCAGTCTCTTTATCACCATAATACTTAAATTGTATTTTATGAACTTGTTGCTAGTAGCATCTGTAATTTAAATCCTATTCATTAGTTCTAGCTTCTGCACTTTCTCTATTTGAGAACACATCTAGAGTACAATTTCTATTTGTGTGGAATTCCCTGGCAAGTCCATTTTTAGACTTCAAATGTCCCCGTCAAGCAGAGAATCTGGACCAATTTAAAATGCCAGAGACTGTTTTTTTGTTTTTTAATGTCAGGCTAAGACTATAGACAATGAGGAACAATTCAACATTCAGCCCTTTGTTTGCTTACACACAATGGACAGAATCTTGCCAGACTAAACCCTTTCTATTTTTACCCTAAAAGATATTATACCATGGTAGATTCCAGGGAGTGGCTATTCTTAGACTCTTCTTCTGTCTCCTGTCCAACTCTGGGATGTGCTGCCTCTTGTCTCATCTCACTTTCTGGAATTACTCCTTCCTTCCTGGGAAATTGCCACTTCATTGTAGCCCATCACACCAGCATCTCCTCCATGGTCACCATCTCTCACACGTTCTTTTTGAACAGAATGGAAGTTTCTTAGCAACCTGTTCCTTCACATTCCTAAATTTCTTCCTTAAATATCAACTTTCTCTTCTGCTTTCCACTTCCTCCCTTTATATCCTTAATTCTAGGTTGGTGCTCTTCTTGATTAGTTTCCATCCATTGCTTCTTGTTCTGCCTTCAGGTGCTTGGGAGAATACATTGTCCTCCCTCTTCTTTGTGGTAGTCCCTTGGATATTGGAACATTGCTATCATGTTACCTCTAGTCTTTATTTTCATTAAACTAGGCACATCCAATTCCTGTAATCATTCTTCATATCTTTGCTCCATGTCTTTGCTCTTGACTTTCTTCTTTTTACCTGCTTTGGTCCTTCCTTCTCCTCTAGCCAAATCTAATATTCTGGTGTTCTATCACATCCCTTTTCTTCCTTGCCTTTTTGGCCTTTCTCCCCCTTTTCAGCCCCAATCCTAAACCCACATTTTCCATTGCTTCCTTGCTCCCCAAAATAGAATCATCTTCCCACCTTATGACTTAGCTTTTCCTTTGTTCTTGTTGTTCCTCAAACCTAGGTTGTGGTCTTTCTTTCTTGTAGCTCTTGTTAGCATTATAATCATTGTTATTTATACTGGAATGGGGTTCAAGTGGGAGTGTAAATCTGTCTGTGTAAAGGACTGTGTGTTTGCAAAAGTATAAATGCAAACAGTGAAACACAGGCTTCATATGTTGATAGTGTTCTCAGCCTTATAGCAGTTCTATGATAAAATGACATTTACTGAAGCAACTTTAATACCACCCCCCATGTTTACTACATTGCAGTAATCACTCTAGAAAATGGAACATAGGGGAAAATTCAATCTGTTGGATTGCATTGGAGAGAGAAAATGGAAACGTCCCGTTTTTTCCAGGTAGCTCATAGCTAAGTAATGACATGTACTTGAGCTAAAAACCTAAATGATGAAACAGTTTTACCTTTCAACTCTATCTGCTTCTCACACAGGTAAAACATATTGCATGCTGCATGCTCTTCAACTTATTAACAATACAGAAGACCACCAACCCAGATAAGAAGATGGGCATAATCAGCTATTCAACACAGGTATGAACTCAGGGGTCCTTGGTGCTATCTGCCCATAGTTGTTTTCTTGCAGATGTTTCATTACCCAAACTAGATAACTCTAGCTAGACTAGCACTGATGATGTTACCTAGTTTGGGTAATGAAATGTCTACAAGAAAACAACCAAGCTCAGAGAGCACCAAGGACCCCTCATTTCAACTCTGAGCTACAAATATTCTCTTTTATTGGTACAAGTATGAACTTTCCAGCAGGTGTACAGAAGCAGTGTAGCAAAGTGCCCAGGGGTGGCAAAAAAAAAAAAAGAATGAGGAATGGTTGTTCTCCAAACGTCTTACTTGTCAATCTTTCCTTATGGTTGGATTGGTCTCTACAAGCAACAGTAGAAAACTAGATGGACGCCCGATCTAATCCAGTGAAATTCTTTTTCTGTCTTTATAAGAATATATCACATCATTGTGGTGAGGTTGACATTAACTAATAACCATCCTTATACTAACTTGAACTCCTTTGAGCAAAGGTTAAGTGCAAGCACGACAATAATAATATATTATTTATGTACTTCCCAGGAGTGGCGATTTTCCAAAACATGGAGATCCTAAAACATTTGAGAGGAACACTTTAAAAAGCAAGGGTTGAAATTGTACACTTCAAGGGAGGAAAAAAAAAGGGAGGCCAATTTATCAAGAACATTTTTCCTTTTAAATCGGGAACAAAAGATCATGCTTCACATTTCAAAAAAATGATTTCAACAACACAGAAAAAGCAACAAAACAAACTGTTTCACATAAGCCTGGCACTCCAATTACAGTTTGTATGTGCCTGAAATTGTCAAACATCAGAAATAGGCAGGTAACTGACCAAAATGTTTCGCTGTTTATCTTGGATAAGCCTCACTAGAACTTTATCTTTCCTTATGGCAATTTAACTATTGGGAGTTTTCAGTTTCCTGTTTGGGGGAGGGACGCGGTGGTGCGGTGGCTTAATAGCACTGGAACTACTGGCCAGAAATGGTCTTCATTCCAGTGGTTTGAGCCTGACTCCATGAGATGGACTGAGCTCCCGTTACACGATCCCTAGCTCCTGCCCACTGCTGTTCGAAAGCATGTAATATTGCAAGTAGATGAATGGGTACCATTTTGCATTCATGCATGTGGAGAGCAGAAGTGGATGCTAGACCTGGCAGGATGCAAGGCATCACGACATGAGGTGAGGCAAACTGAGACCACCAGAAGAGCCTGGAAGAGCAAGCAACCCATGGGCCACTAGCTAATTGATATAGAGTTAGTTTGCAACTTTCAGTGCACCAATGGTAGGCACACAAGCGCTGAATAGAATGAACTAGCAATCTAGGTCATCACGACTGCATTATGTGTCTAATGTGTCGATTTCCCTGACATTGTATGCCATACTCTAAATAATAATAATATGATGATTTAGTTGTCTATTTAAGTTACAATGTTATAGACTGTATTTACTGTATATGGGATTGCCTGGAAGTTGAGTTATGACAACTGAATTCCCTTCTGGTTGGTTCAAACCATTTCACTGCTTATCCAAATAGCTTCTTTGTTATTGTTTTATTTTCTGTGTATTTAAATATTTATTTGTTTTATTATATAAAATACAAATACAATAAAATAAAATGGGAAATTAAGGGAAGGAAATTAAGAGGGCGTGTAAGATACAAGTGTGGGGGGGGAAGAGAAAAATAAAGGCATTGACTTCTGACTCCTCTTAGCATAGTACAATATAAAAACACTCCATCCTCATTTTTTTTTGCTTTTACACATTAATATATAACTAGCATTTCTCTAACAGCAATTCTTTCTGATCAACAAAACCAAAGTCAAAGTTTCCTCTTTTTTTTTTCATCACTAGCACAACTTCCAGAAGTGATATCCAAATGAAAATATATTTTCTTCTTTCAATAAAATAAACAATTTAACCATCCCTGCTTTATCTTCCTTGCTATGGAAATGGTATGTATTTCTATTTGCACCTAATAATCTTTGTGAACTGTCACCATTTTTATTAACAAGGTTCATTGTATTCTTTCAAATTATTTGACCTTACTGAAAGAAAGAAAAAAAAACCTCTGTTTTCCCCACTCGTTTTTAAAGTGCTGATGCACCAAATAGCTTCTTCAATCTGAGCTCAGACTGAAGAAGTTACTTGGATAAGAGCCATGATGGTGTAGAGGTTAGAATGCAGTATTGCAGGCTAATTCTGCTGACTGCCAGCAGTTCAATTCTCACAATCTCAAGGTTGTCTCAGCCTTCCATCCTTCCAAGGTTGGTAAAATGAGGACTCAGATTGTTGGGGGCAATATGCTGACTCTGTAAACTGCTTAGGGAGGGCTGCAAAGCAGTGTGAAGTGGTATATAAGTCTAAATGCTAAGTGCTATAAGCAGCAAAACGTTTCCAATCAAAAAGTCCAGTTGTTATAACTCAACTTCTAGACAACTCTGCCTGGATGATTGCGAATCTTCATTAATGTATCTATGATTGTTTGCTTCCTAACTCTGAATGAGGAGACAGGCTCAACACCATGTCACTCCTCTACTCTAGTTGTCAGTACTACTAGACTTTAGTCTCACTAAAGGCCCAAAGCCAGCTGGGTGACTTTGGGCCAGTCCCTCTCTCTCAGCCCTAGGAAACAGGTAAAGGGCAAACCACATCTGAAAAACCTTGCAGAAAACTTCAAGGACTTCTCCAGGTAGTTGCCAGATATCAACACTGCTTCAAATGCACACAATTCACAGCCACATGCATATCCTACACTTGACTTCAGGGAGCCTGATCCTCCTGTTTGCCATTCTTCTGTATTGGTACATGAGAATGACCTTGGGAGACCGGGCTACCTACAGAATGTCAGATAAGGGACAGAATAGCCTGCAGCTGCATAGTGGAAAAAGTTAGAGTCTCAGGATAGACCTTCTGTAAATTATATGACTGTACAGGTGATGTCAGGAGAACTGTATTTTCATACCTGCAAGATTCTGTTAATGTAACTTTACAACAAAGCAGAATTATCTTAGCTGATCATATTTCCTGTCTGGTGTATTGGGTAAGGCTGACACCTTCCTTATTTAAGATTTACGATGCTTTCTATGATTACTTACAGGATTGTGGGGGAGGAGCAGGCAAAAAGAATGAACATAGAACTCTGAGAAGAGAAATCTTGTCTGTTGCAACAGATTGCTGTTATGTGTTTGCAATTCTCTGCATCCATTGAAGCAATGCAGGGTTTTGTTTGTTTCTGGCTAGTTTCAGGGCAGTTCTATTGGGACTCCAGAGGGGGATTAGAGAATAGAAATAAGAGATGGGAAAGGTAACAGAACCATGACCAGCTTGCAAAGTGTTATTTGGATGATTTAGTCAAGATTATTCTATCTAGTGATTGGATGATTGGGTCTCTGATTATTGCTGACGTCAAAACATGACATGTTTGGGGTCAATATTTGAATAGCTCTTGTTTTGTTTTTGTTTTGTTTTTCTTGTCAAAGACACAAGGAAGAAGACTTTTGAGAAATACAATCAATATTTGGGGCATAATTTCATGGGACCCCTTTTCTCTTTTTTATTTCCTTATCATGATTAATAATTCACAGGTGACACAACATTGTTAATACTGTTATAAGTGTATTTCTTCTGCCGATTACAGTCATAAAATAAAAATAAAACAAATTCTTTACCGACCTGCAAATCTCTTTAATATCAATCCAACCCTTAATCACCGCAGTATATCACAACGGCTTTCATTATATAGTGCTGTTATAGCACATCTCTTTTACTGTGTATATGCATATATGCACATATACACACAATTACGTGTGTGTATATCTGTATATGCATACAGAGAGAGAGAAAGATTTTCAATGATAACACTATATGATGAAAGTCAGTGTGCTATACCAAGGTTTCTCAACCTTGGCCAGTTAAAGATGGTGGACTTCAACTCCCAGAATTCCCCAACCAGCTATCCTAGCTGAGGAAATCTGGGAGTTGGTCCATCCATCTTAAAATGGCCAAGTTTGAGAAACACAGTGATATACCATATTGGCCAGGGGTTGGAGTGATAGTGAGAGGCCCAGGGGAAAATCCAACCTCATCCATGAAATTCATTAGGTGACCAGCCTATCTCCTATGGTTCTTGATTTTTCACATTTTCTGAGGCAATTGCCAATCTCAACTGATAGTGGTTCTTCCATATTTAACAAAGGTTTCTTACATCCTTTTAGCTCAAATACTATATGAGCCTCAAAATTGAAAAATGCATTCTTTGTCAAAAACATCAGAAACAGATTTAAAACTGGGAACATTAATAGAGCAGAACCAAACACAAAACTTACCCTCATTATCTTTGGAAAGAGATGCTGGAACAAAATGTACTCGATTCTTGAAATGTACACAAGAGTTGCAATTAATATTCAATTTCAATTTGAAACTGGAAACAGGCATGGAGGTGGAAACAGACTCAGATGGTTAAGTTTAAACTGAAACTATTTCATTAGTTTTATTTCTTATACAATAAAGATATATGGGAGGTTTTAAAGACGTATTTACAAACATTTTACTAATAAGAATTCTTATGAGTAGGATGATTTACTAAAAGCAAAATCTGATCAATAGGATATTAATAATAACAGGTTATTATTAATAGAATAATACAGCCAGTTTGGTCTAGTAGTGGTTAAGGCACCAGGCTAGAAAACAGAGACTGAGTTCGAATCCCACCTTAGCCACAAAAGTCAGTTGGGTGATCTTAGCAACAGTAACTCCCTCTTAGCCTAACCTCACAAGGTTGTTGTGATGAAAATAGAAGGAGGAAGTTGTGTTGGATATGTTCACTGCCTTGAGTTATTTGTGAAAATAATAAAGGAAGGATATAAATAAATGAGCAAATTATTATTTTTTTTAAAAAATGAATAAAGGCTGCAATTAGAAGCCAAAATCATTTCATTGATTTACTTCTATGTTCATGTCAAAAACTCTTTCCTAAAAGAGGGAATATAATGTTTATATTTTGAACAAAAGTAATGTAATATTAGTTAGAGCCATGTGAATTAAGGGTAATCTAATTTGAATCATTGATTTGATGAGTCAAATGAGGTTTTCCCTGACTCAATTGCTTCTAATCAATTTGAAGATTAGATTTGTGTTTTTTTTTAAAAATGCACATGCATTGAATTCCATTGAATTATGAAATTAATTCACAAAACCCTGACTTCATCCTTATTGAGAGGTATGGTATATCTACATCTGGAATACTTTATACAGTTCTGATCACCATATCTTTCAAAAAGATGTAACAGAGAAAAGTGTGGGAAAGAACAAACAAAATGAAGAATTCAAGCACCTATTCTGTGACAAAAAAAGGAATGTTTGGGACTTTTGGAAAAAAAATAAATAAAAGAAATATGCATAAACTCACGCACAGCATGAAAAGGTTGGACAAGGAAGTATTCTTCCAGGGAAGATTATTGGAATCAGATTTAGAACAGAGAGAAAAGAAAAATATTTTTTTTTCAAAGGCCACATAATTAATCTGTGGAATTCATTATAAATATTCAATAGAGTCTATCCTTCAAATTCTGCCATTGCTGGTCTCAAGCCCAGATTAGAAAGGAGGAGGGCTGGATATCAGGCCAGCAGCCCATACCTGTAAAATTACAACTGCTACAGAAACAGCAGAAAACAGAAAATATCATGCAGTCAAGAAAGTGCCACACCCCTTTGCACCACTCAGGAGACCCTGAGACACAGATAAACCTCCAAGTGGCCTCAATGACTCTATAAAAAGAATGCAAATGACCAGCTGTCTGCAAGGAATAGAAATCCTTCCATTCCCCACCATCCAGTCAAGAGCTGAAGAAACTTCTTGGATGAGAAGTGAAACATCTTCAAAGAAAAAAACTAGAAAGTCCAGTTGTCTCTTGATAAAGCACTTTTGGGACAACCACAACCTGGATGACTGAGAATCTCCACAGACTGACAGCAAGAAGAATCTCAAAAGACACTGACATTTTTGCCTCAAACTGAAAATACTGCAGATCCCTGCTGCCTCATAGGCCACATAGCATGGGAGAATCTAATGCATATCATGTGAGCCTGAAAGCCAATGAGTGTAAACTCCTGGAGAACAGATCCACCAAGAGCTATCTGTCTCAAACGCTCAATGCTACATCTGTCTCTGAATCCTAATTGCAGAAGGAAAATACAAGACAGGGTCATGCCTTCTTCTCCTGTTTGTAAGCATTTCAAAGCTATCTGATTGATCCCCATGAAAACAAATTGCTGGGAAAAGAAGCCCTTTGATTGGTTCCAGCAAGACTATTCTTGTGTTCTTTTAAGATGTCAGATCAAGTCAACACTTACAGTCAAATATGCAGTTCCAAGGGGTGGTTTGACGGAGGTTTTGCATGGCTCTAATATCAATAATACACAGATTAAAACTTGTTTTCAAATAAAAGAAGAAAAGAACAAGCCGTATCCCGAGCTGACATTGATCCCTGGCTTCAGTTATTCATGTTTGATGTTCATATTTAGACGATTACCAACTCTTTAACGCAGGATTATCAATAAAGATTCATTGAATGTATGTGTCTGCTTTAAACCTGTTAGCCCTCCAAGGTAGACTGGACAGGAAATCAAAACTATGAGTACTATCTTTAAGGTCACAGTAGCAGAATCTTGCAAGTCAGAAAGTACTTCCCACCTTCCCTGCCTTTACCTTCAAGAGAACATCCTTTCTGAGACATCTTTTCCACCTCCCCGTCTCTCCTTTCTCTGGTTTCAGGTTTTTCTTAACAGACTTGTTACATTGCAGTTCTTCCTTCTGTTTCCCAAGGATATTCTCATAGTCCACCCCAAAAGCTGAGCTTTGTGCATTGTAAATATATTATGCTAGTTCTGCATCATATCTATCTTCTTATACTGACCTCGATCATTGACTAACATCTGCCAGGGATTAAAAAAAAATAGTCAAAAAGTCAATTATGATCATATGATTAAAGCTCCATCCCTTTTTCTTTAGTGATGGTGGCGTTTAGATTTTAAAAAAAATCCCGATTCATTGTTGTTATATTTGAAATGAATGTTTCAACAGCATTAGTATTATAAAGAAATGAACAGGGCCAGGAAGACTGGAATTCGGTTTCTATTTGATTTTGACTTAAATTAAATTTTTATGAAATTAATTCAATTCATTATTCCAAAAGAGCAGAAAGAAATCAGTTTGGAGAATTGAACGAAATGGGATTTGATCATAACATGAAATTGAATTATTTCCCCATTTTGGATGCATTGGCAATCAGTCTGGATTGAAGCATCAAACCAAACTGATTTTCCAAATCAATATGAATTATTGCTGATACACATCAAAGCCCATATGTGCATTGCTAAGATTTCTCTTTCCATCCTGTGGGGGAAAAAAAAAACAATTAAAGATCGTTGGCAAAGACTGAAAGGGCTGGAATAGCTCTAAAGTCTCCTACTGTTTCTCAATATGGCAGGACAGCAGTCTAATAAAGAAAAAGTACTTTTTATTTTACAACCTGAATTCTCCTCCCAAGGCAACAAAGAAATCTGAGAATACTGTCAAGTGTTTGTGTTTTCCCTATAGAACACTAACACACTAACCTATTTTTACTCATATGTGATAGCCAACAAGCATGTTCTTGCCATAATTAATGTAAATTTCAACTTGATTATCCCATAAGCATGCAATTAGTCATTTTACAATGGAGATTACAGGTACAAGATGAGATAATAGACCCTTAACTCTACCTCAATTACAGGCAGATTGCTCCCGGTTAATTAAATTAACTATTATGAGTGACCACAGAAGACCATCTGTTTGTTTGTAACCTTATATTGTTCTAATTTAAAACACCCACCCACCAACCCAGCTGAATGCATCAAACCGGGCCCACCTTTAGGCCTCTGCACTCCATTTGATGAGTTGGAAGAGGAAAATGTTTCTTCACAAATGGTGCAGGCAATATGTGAAAAACTAAAGCCATTTAATTATCAGATTTCATCTGGGGGCTACACAGCAGGGAACTCACTTGACTGACGATGCTCTTTTAAAGAAATCTTTTGAGGAAACTTTTCTTAGAAACATAAGAAATTGATGGCAGAAAAAGAACCAATGGCCCATCAAGTCTGCTCTTTGAGTCTTTGTTTTGTATTTCGTTTGTTTATTTCTTTTATTTTCATCAGATAATGAACATGTGTTTATCCCAAGCCAGTTTAATCTCAGTTACTAATTATTCACCCACTACCTCTGCTGAAAGTTGGCCCTAAAACTTCCACTACTCTTTCTGTGAAGTAATACTTTCTAATCTTACTTTTGAACTTCCCTCCTGTCAGTTTGAGGTTATGCCTCATGCACTTGATTTTTGCTTCATATTAAAAATGCTGCCTTCTAGAACCTTATTCATATTTAATATGCTTAGTATGTTCTTGATGTACTACTAGTAAAATATCTGCATTCTAAAGGAAGGCTTTATCTACTACTAAGAATCTCACTCCAGTCAATGGGGACATACATACAGTATCCTCAATCCTCCTTCAGGGTAAAAATGAACACTGTTTTCATTAAATAGAGAAATAAGAACCCTTTGTTTATTTAAGATAAAAATAAATATATCCTTCTGACTGAATGAAATCATAGAATTATATTGTTGAATCAGGCCACAAAGATAATCCAGTTTGGACTTCCTCGCCCTTGGCGACTTGAAGATGTGTGGACTTCAACTCCCAGAATTCCCCAGCCAGTTGCTTAGGTGTTCCCAGAGATTGTAGCTGAAGGGCCCATGTTAATGAGGAACTGCCATACCATCGGACCATTTCAGTCAATCTGCAATTAATACTGTATGGGCACTCCTATACAGAACCTGACTGGCAGGCAGTGATGCAGCCATTCTGACTGGGCCAGGTTTACTGCATAAATAAGCAATGGAGAAGTGCTCCTCTATTGATTAATTCAATCCCTAGAGAGGTTTAATGTCCTGTAAGAAAGGAAAATACATTGTCAATTAATTACAGGCTCTGTACTAGAATGTTCCTGCTGAGAGGACCATATGTGTCGATGTTGTTTACTAGGATTTATAAGACCAGGACTGTTCATTCTTCCCAATCCCATGGCACACAATAAAGTTGAATCGATTCAGAGAAAACCAAGGTTTTTGCTGGAGGGGACCAGTTGTCTGTCTAGTACCTCAAATCTAGCATGGCAAAGAGACTCCAGATATCTCCTTTTATTACTCTTCAGCACAATGACCCTGAATACTATTACTGTACATTTAACGTCTTTCAGCAACCAGAGTGAGGGAGATGGTTTGCTCATCTGCTCAGCTCCTGACAGCCTTCTGACCATCAGCCACAATATGATGGAATTAAGTAGTGTACAGCATGGTCTTTTCTTTCTGCTATATTGGTTTCTGTCTCCAGATATAACCTATCCAAAGTAGTCTGGAAGATGAACCTCCTCCAAGTCTAATTAATTAAATACATGCATTTATTCATTAAATAAATACAATACTACCAGCCTGTCCTCCTTACTAGGAAGTCCAGATTAGCCTAGAGAGTGACAATGACAAATTAATGCATGAAGCTTATCCACTTCCCCCTAGCCAAACTTGTTCTGGATGGCACTTTTGTTTCCCAGATCGCTGCTGAAATCTTTTACTTTTGCTTCTGTTCATTATGCATAACCTTGATTGATTGTTTAGACTAATTTTAGATAAAATAAATCAATGCAGCAAGCTTGGGACTAATGGCTGTTTTTTTTTCCTCCTCCAAAATGAGAGACACATACATTAGTTTTGCTTGGAGCTGCTTTGAAATCAGAACGATGCTATTGTCCATCTTGCAAGGTAGTCCAGGCAAGAAGAAATATCCAGGAGAACTAGATTCATCTTTATTGGAAGGTTACATTAACAGAATCTGATAACTCTGAAAGTACCCCTCCCGTCTCTGATTTTAGAAAAAGGTAAAGGTTCAGGCACAGGAGCTTGCCCTGTACTGCAGTACTTGGGTCTCGAACTGCCAACCTTTGGGTCAACAAGCCCAGCATCTTAACTGCTAGGCCACTGTGATCCCTGATTTTATTCTTCTGAAAGCTAAGAAAGGTTGCTTCTGAGATGTTTTCTCCACCTACATGCTTCCTTTGGACTCAGATTTTTCTTATTAGACCATTATCTAGGCTGTTGTTAGTCCTCCTCTTTCCCAAGGTCATTTCTATATAACATTACAGGTAGTCCTTGACTTATGCTCGTAATTTCCATTGTACATTGTGATGGTCATAAGTTGAGACACCCACATGACTGATCCAATGTTTTACTTTTGGGGGGGAAATTGTTAAGCAAATTTGGTGGTCATTAAGTGACTGCCACAGTCATTAAGCAAATCCAATCCACAATGGACTTTCTTTCTTTTTTCCATAAACAGGAAGTAAAAGCCAGTTTCCAGCAAAAAAAAAATAATCTCATAAATCGCAATTATATGACTGCAGGATGCTATAAGTGGCCAAAAATGCAAGCCAATTGCCCAATGCTTGAAATGTGAACACGTCACCACAGGGAGGGTTAGACTTTAAATCTTGTTCGTAAGTAGCTTTTGGAGGGGAGGGTCTGCTTTAACTTTGAACTGTCACTAAGCCACCAGTCATACGTTGATAAACTGTACAATTATTGGGAAGAGTAAAATTAGTTTTGCAAAATCAAAACACAAAAAAGTTTTAAAAAATGACAAAACTGGAACTCAAATAAGAAAAAAAATATTATACATAACTAGAACACATTATCTGAAGAAGAGATAGAAAGTTTAAAAAAAAAAGCCATCATATTTTTCTCCAGAATTACATTCCTACAGAGGAGGAAAAACATCGTTAATATAAAACAATTAGTCCCTTTTAATAATTTAAATAATACAGCCAAAAGACAAACAGAGGTAGTGTTCTGACCCAGCTCCCAAAACATGATAAACCCTCTGACATGAACTCAAAAGATTCCTTTATTAGGAATGCCAACAGCCCCAGCAAAAAGTTTCTCTCGCAGGCTAACAAGTCCATCCATCCAGAAGATGAATAGTTGTCCTCCACATCTATTCATCTCCTCCCCCTGCCTTTTATCCCCAGAGGATAAAGGGTGGGGCCTCGCTAGCAGCGGTGGCTCTTCCTTTCCCAGGATCGGCCCATGGCTGTCCACTGCTCTCCTCTTCTCTGCCTTCTGTTCAGCTACACATCAGGCACTGGACCCAGCTGTTCCTCCTCTTCCTCATCAGCCACCTGCAGACCTGGGGGCTGTTGACTCTCCATCTGAGAGCTGACAGATGGCCCAGGCTCCCCCTCTGTCTCTCTCTTACCAGCCCCATTCCCTCTTCCCTCAGGTTGCCCTGATGCTGACTCTGACTCCCATACTTCCTCCTCCTCCTCCTCCTCCCCTGATTCAGCTGCTGGAGGGGCCGGTGGCCGACAGGCCACAACAGGTAGATGCAAGCATTTCGTATTGAGTCATCCGTCCCTACATTACAATGACACGGTTAAAATCAGCCTCAGATACAAGATCTAGCAAGAGCATTAATTAAGCCTGTAAAGTATGCAAGAAAGCAACCAATGGCAAGCCTTACGCCCACGGGAGGCGTAGATTGACATAAATCCGTTTCTGCACGCACATGGGGTGCTTCAAACGATTAATGGCAACTGCCTCAGCAAACTGCAGGAAACAAGAGATCCAGTGGCATAGTAGAACTTTAAACGCAGAGTTTTAATCCACCTGGTGACCCGTAGATAGTAAGTGTCTCACAATGGCCGAAGAAGGCATTTGATGGCCATGATTTGCTTTGTTGTTAGATTACTCAAGGCTGTTTGGACCCATTTCGGAAGATGCTCCTTTATTCTGAAAGCCAAACAGCTATCGGTTCTGCTGATGCCATTGTCTTTGCAATTACAAATTGGTAAACACAATTGTTAATATAGCAGGGTAAAATAGTAAGCCAGACGGATAAATCTATTTTTCCTGATAGACATTTTTCCAGAACTCTGTTGCGTGCCTTTTTTCAACCAGAAGAATTTCTCACACTTTGAAATATTAACGATCAAACAAAAATGCAGTTTACTTTTCCAATATTTTTCACTAACAATGCTGGCAGCTAACAACAGGCATTGAATCGATGTCTTTACCCTGCATCAATTTAAGGTTAGATAAGGATTGATTTCATCTTGTCTTTTGGCTGAAATGGCACTAAAAACGATCATAAGGCTGAAGAATTGGGAACAAGTCTCAAGTGAGATTGACCAGTGTCATGATAATTCAGCTGAAAGTGCCCTGAAAATATGCTTTAATATATGGAAACCTGAATGGCTTGGTATTATTAATATTATGTCATCAGTAAATGACAGACTTCCCAATACAACACATCGATTTACCAACCAAGTGATATTTCATACATCAACGCAGTAAAACAGTTTTGAGGGCTTTTTTTTTTTTCCCCAGATCATCAATACTAAGGAAAGAAAAACAGTAAATTACAGGTTTTGACAAATTCCATATTAGGGATTCCTGCTTTCCTACTTGATTTTATCATGCATCTTCTATATAACATTCAATCAAATGTTTATTATGGTCATAGACCAGCATAAGAAGAGTGGAAAATGAACAATAATTTTAAAAGGTAAAAAAAAATATAAAATACACACAATTTAAAAACATTTTAAAATACTAACATGGAGTTTTCTGATATAATCTACAAATCGCACATTTGCAAAGTCCAAAGATATTGCTATTACCTGTTACAGGTCTGTCACGGGGTCCTTTAGAAACTTTACCCAGTTATTAAATAGATTCAGACTAAAAAGAGCCACAAAAGCATTGGGTTTTAGACAGGTGTTGATTCACATCTCCCTATAAGCCTTAAAGAGGTGTTTTATTTTTATAAAAGCTGCAAAAGTGAACTCTGAATCTTACAAATCTATATCCAAGTGTTTCCTATTTCATATATCCTCTATTCTATTGCTATTATTTCTATATTACTACACCAATTACTATAACTATTACAATTAGTCTTTTATTAGTTTATTAGCATTTACCTTACTAGTCTAATATTTGAGGGGCTGCCCCACAAGGAAGAGGGTTTCAATCCATTCTCCAAAACACCCGAAGGCAGGACAAGAAGCAATGGATGAAAACTAATCAAGCAGAGAACCAACTTAAAGCTAAGGAGAAATTTCCTGGCAGTGAGAACAATTAATCAGCGGAAGAAGTTGTCTCCAGAGGTTGTGGGGCTCTCGCACTGGAGGTTTTAAAGAAGAGATTGGACAATCATTTGTCTGAAATGATATAGAGTCTCCTGCTTGACCAGTAGGTTGGACTAGAAGACCTACAAGATCCCTTCCAACTCTGTTACCTTGTTCTAGTCAATGTCTACTACTCTTACGATATTACACTTTGCAATAATATTACAGATAGTCCTTGCTTTATAATTGGTTGCTTAGTGACTTTTTAAAGTTATGACAGACCCCAATAGTTATGAACCAGATTGGAAGTTCCAGTGGCTGAATAGCCCACATCCCACCACAATCAGGTTTTGGGCGCTCAACATCTGGTCCTCATTTATAGCTCTTTGCAACATCCCACCGTCACCTAATCATGACACCTTTTTTTTTTTTGGTCAGAAACCACTATTTACTTTTGATTTTTGTCCCAAACCGCCCCTCGCAGACAATGGAATCGCTTAATGGTTGCTACAAAAAAAAATGTTGGTCATGTGATGTCCCACTTAATGACATAATTTTGGGCTCAATTACAGGCGTAAATCAAGGAGTACCTGTATACAACAACGTTTCCTGCTTAGAAATACTGCTGTGCCTTAATTCCTCTCTCTGGAATATCTTTTTTCTTCTCTGCTACTCGTCAGAATATAGAGTATTTGAAGGTTTTCATCTTGTGCTTTTTCCTTGCCTTTTTTCGTCTATACTTTTCCCCTCTGAACAATTTGCTTCCTTCGAAGGAAAAACACCTTCTTTTGTTCAGGTGCTTTAATCTGTTTGCTGACAGCCACAGAGCTTCCAAAACAAACGTCTCTTCACCTCACACCAGCTTCAAAGTTGCAGCTGTACTGCGAACTCTGCCATTCTTCTGATGCTGGGAAGAAGGTTCAAACAGAAGGAGAAGAAAGCAGCACAAATGCCTGCAATTTTCCACAGCAGCCCAGTCTTCCACAAGATGGAAGGACTGAAAACTACAGGAGGACTCAAAAACTATCTGATTAAATCTAGAGAGTGAGCTTACACAAAACTACCATTTGATGCCGTCTGGTACTAGATCTGTTCAGAAACTGTCATGAGCCACAGGAGGCTAAGATTCAGGAGGCGAGAACTTGATAGCAGATCTTCTGACCTAAAATCTCCATCCCACAGGAGATTCAAGAGGCTTCCCTATCGGTGAAGAAGGCTCCAAACCAGCTCTTAAAGCTTAACCAGTTGCAGAAGACTCTCAAGTTCTTCCTGTCTTCTCACATCTGTTTCAGTTCTCCCTATTTCCAGATCCAAAATTCATCAGCCCTTGGACAGAAAGATATGTCTCTTTAGATCAACACAAGCATCTGCCATTCCTGGTAACACTGTGCCTACAAGACAAGTGTCTGAAGCAGGTTTAGTAGATGTTCTCCTAATATAAAAAAAAGTTTAGAGCTAGGGTTAGAGTTAGGGCTAGGGTTTGATTTCGGGTTTGGGTTTGGGTTCGGGTTTGGGTTAGGGCTAGTGCTAGGGTTAGAGCTAGGGCTAGGGCTAGGGTTAGGGTTAGGGCTAGGGTTAGGGTTAGGTTTAAAGTTAGGGTTAGGGTTAGGGTTAGATTTAAAGTTAGGGTTACTGTTAGAGTTAGGGTTAAGGTTAGCTTTAGGGTTAAGGTTAGGTTAGGGTTAGGGTTAGGGTTGGGGTTAGTATTATGGGTTAGGCTAATGCTGAGGCTTAGGATTAGGGTTATGCTTACGCTGCAGCCTTGGCTTCCAATACAGATAGGGGTACGATTTCAGTGACCATTTGTCGGTTGATCATTTGTTCGTTGACTGTTTTTATTTTATTTTTATTTAAATAAACAAAATCAAGCCAGATTAGTTCTTACTAGAAATCTGTCCAGTCTGATAACTCCACTACAGAATGTCAGATCTGTCATCAAATGATTGCACCTGCTTGACTTCACTTTGATGGTAGCTTCCTATGAAATGTATGGAGGGAGAATGGGTGGATAGGGAGGGGGGATGCCTTACAGAGGCAACGGTTTAATGATCCAAGGACACAAGCCTGAGTATAGACTATATTGCACCAATCCAGAGAGGCACTAGGATGTGTAACTGTTACCAAAACCCTTAATTTGAATCTTATTGGGCATCAAAAAGTGGAACCAAGACGGAGGTCTTGGGAGAAGGAAAAATTACTGGGAGTAAGCAGGAAATCCTCAGATCTGGTTTTGCTGCGTTGTAACTACTTGGTTTCAGTAAAGACTACCTTTCACTCTAAATGGAGGAGGGTTTTTCTTTCCTGAACATCCAAGCTGGGACAGGTCTGACACAGAAACTCTTCTGATAATGCCTTGTGGACTAGTTTGAAGGTGGGGACCTTCTCTTATGCCCAGAAAAGTGTGTTTGGGCCTTCCAGTCTCTCAAGATGCAAAAATCCTTCTCTTTCACAAACCTTTAATTGTCAGTTGAACATAATTTGATTTTAATGTTGCCTTGGCTTTATAATTGTACTTATTTTATTTTTATATTTCAGGATTTGCATTTTTAGTTGCTGTTAACTGCTTTGAGCATTGGATAAAGAGAAAATCAAGTTGTACCTCAATTTTTTTTAAAAAATGGAAAACTCTTTAATGGCAACTAGATGAGGAAAACCTTTCAACAACTCTTGCTTGTTATTCACTCATTCATTTGAACAAGGTATAGGATTACCCAACTCACAAATTGTGAGTCACCTATAATTAAAATGCCCCCCAATAATAATCAATAGTTAAAAAAAAACAAACCCACAAACACCACAATGATGTACAACACACCTGCATCTATTCCTAACCCCTACTTTCATTTCATCTCATGGAGCAGCAGAATACTTGGATTAGAGAAAAGGGACTGACCACAAAGACAATATGCTGCTAAATAGTCCAGGCAATCTTCAATTTATGATCACAATTGAGCCCAGAATTTGCGTTGCTAAGTAAGAAATTTGTTAAGTGAGTTTTGCCCCATTTTATGATTTTCTTGCCACGTTTGTTAAGTGAATCACTGTAGTCATTAATTTAGTAACATAGTTGTTAAATGAATCCATCTTCCCCATCGACTTTGCTTGTCAGAACGTCCCAAAAGATGATCCCATGACCCTGGGACACTGCAACCCTCATAAATCTGAACTAGTTTCCAAGCATCTGAAGGTAAAATCATGTGAACATGGGGATGCAGCAATGGTCTGTGTGAAAAATGATCATAAGTCACTTTTTGCAGTGCCATTGTAACTTTGTACAGTCACTAAATGAACTGTTGTAAGTCGAGTACTACCTCTATTGAGATTAAAAATGCACTCTAGACGCCCTTGGCCAGCTATGTTTCGCCATGTTGTCTGCAACTTCTGGGAGTAGCCTTAGAGGGAGTAGGTGAGGGAAAGATGGCCCCCAGTGAAATTTGGAATTCTGTTTCTTGAGTGAAGAGTGAGATAATATTTAGAGAGATGATACCCCAAGTTGTAGTTGTGCCTTGTGCCTGGTGCATTTTCCAATGAGGGACAATAGACTGGTTTCAGGACATATCAAGACTTAGTGCAGTGTAAGGGTTAAGATAGTGGACTAACTCACAGGTGGGCTGCTGGGGGTTCACAGGGCTTCAGGCAGATTCTTAGCGAAGATTCTGTGGGGTTCCAAACTCTGCATAAAGATTTGTCATCTCCTATAAGTGCATTCAATGAGTCCTACATAGAAAGAATGCACCAATAGACTCCAATATCTACTTAGAGCTTTAGATGTTGTCTTTTCCTAATGGGAACTTTGAATGAAGGTATCAGCGTTCCAGGTAATAGATAACCGAACTCTGAGGCAGGCAGATTCCTCAAATAACAATTTATTGGATACATCATATTGGCATAATTGGTGAAAGCCTACTATGAGAGTTCCCACGATTTTCACCTAATTAAAATATAAAAGTTTTCCCGTTTCCCCCAAGTCACTGGTTATACTGTCCAATCAAGGTGCCAGCCGGTTGCTTGGTTACTTTGCTCCTCCTTTGGTCAGCCACCTGTGAGAATGTCCTTGGTTCCCACAGGAAAACTTTATTGTTTTGACTACAAAACTCCATCTAGCTACTTCCCCCCTCCTTCTGTTGCATGGCAACCCTGAAGCCTTCAACATGGGCTCAGCCATGTTCACTTCAGGATTGACAGAAGTATGTTCAGTTTTCTCAGAGATGTAATATGGACAAAGCCCTTTAGTTCCATACTAGTTAAGGCAGCCGCCGCCAACCTTTTGGGCAGCAGGGACCAGTTCAATGGAGAAAGGTTTTTCCGTGGACTGGTGGGCGGGGGAGAGATGGTTTTGCATCATTATTTATTTTTATTTTATTTTTGTATTTATATACCGCCCCATTCCGAAGACTCGGGGCGGTTCACAGCTTTTATTT
>JANHFL010003547.1:12852-26495 GCA_032468155.1 Oxyrhabdium leporinum | reverse complement strand
GCCCCCACAATCCGGGTCCTCATTTTACCTACCTCGGAAGGATGGAAGGCTGAGTCAACCTTGAGCCTAGTGGCATTCCCATGATCATGTGATCAAAATTCAGATGCTTGGCAACTGGTTCATACTTAAGACTGTTTCTGTGCCCCAAGATCATGTGATCACTTTTTGCAACCTTCTGACAAACAAAGTCAGTGGGAAAGCCAGATTCGCTTTACAACTCTATTACTGTATTATGAGCCATGGTGGTGCAGCAGTTAGAATGAAGTACTGCTGACTGCCGACTGACTGCAGTGTGGCAGTTCGAGTCTCACCAACTCAAGGCTGACTCAGCCTTCCATCCTTCCAAGGTGGGTAAAATGAGGACCCGGATTGTTGAAGAGAATAGGCTGACTCTGTAAACTGCTTAGAGAGGGTTGGAAAGCACTGTGAAGAGGTATACAAGTCTAAGTGCTATTGCTATTACTAGCTTAACAATTGCAGTGACTCACTTAACAACTGTAGCAAGAAATTTCATAATATGAGGCAAAGCTCACTTAACAAATGTCTCACTTAGCAACAGAAATTTTGGGCTCCATTGTGGTGATAACTTGAGGACTACCTGTATATCCAGTGACGCTCTCAGGAGTGCAAAGAGTGGAAAGCAGACTGGTCAAATCAGTGTTATTAATGGAAAGTGAGAATGATGTTGGAAGAGAAGAGGAAAAAGATACTGCTTAGACAGCAATTAGATAAAAGGAGGAGGAACCAGCAGAGAAAGAAACTTAGAAAGGATCCACTCTAAGTTATCAGACAGTAAAAAGAGATGGCAGGAAGTTTGTACTTTCAGACTTGCAAGGTTCTGTTAATGTAGCTTTATGATAAAGCAGAATTAGCTCATGTGGTCGTGTTTCTTGTTCCTTCTACTTTGGAGTTCTGACTTAATTGCACCACTGCAATGCAAGCCTGGCTAATTGTGTGCATGTTGTGATATCACATGCAAGTTCAGAAATGCAGAGCTTGCAACATGACAACCTATCATTGTGATGAAAGGTTCAAGAGTTTGCAGAAGGCCCCTGCAAGTCCCTAGTGTTTAGCTGGAAGCAATTTCCTTTAAGACCCAGCTGTGTTTGCCCCAAGAGAATTTATCTACTAAGTTAATTTTGGCCTTTTCTCTAATTTATTTGATAGGAGATAGGATTCCAAAATAAAGAGTGCAGAGAGTGCAGAAATCAATAATGCACTATTTTTTTTTATTACAACAACTTGCTAATAATAAATGCAGGTAATTACAAGTATATTTGCTTTCCCTGGTTGGCCAAAATATCATCTTCCTTACCCCTGTATTTCATTTTCAGAAAATACAGGGGGTATAACTCTTTCATTTTCATAAGATGAAAAAAAATCCTTTTATTTACTGCTGAAATTAGAATAAAACAAAATATGTAGTTTGGTTATATATAAACATAATTAAGAATTACTTAAGATAAAGTCAAACATTTTAGCATATGGTGTATATTAGTCAGTTATTTAGCATGGCCAAATCATTATGCTTGCAGAGCGCTTATTGCCATAGCATTTCCTAATCTTAAACAAGCAAAGATTTCTTGGAATATTATTTTTTAGGAGGCTGGGGAAGGGGATTTATTTTAACACCTTGTAATGAATTCAAAATCAGTCTGCGCTGGGGTGAGTTGGTGGAAGATCTATTGTGGGCAGCATTATGATGCTTAGAAGTAATATACACAGAAGGAAAGTGCCATCATGTGGTGGTGATATAATCACATTTATTCTAGAATATTTAAGACAATTATAACCAACTATATAGCAATCTTTATTTTATATACCCGTGTTTTCCCAAAATAAGACCCAACCAGAAAATAAGCCCTAGCGTGATTTTTGGGGTGCTCGTAATATAAGCCCTACGCTCAAAACAAGCCCCAGTTAAGAACGTCAGACTGATGCATTTAGTACCATATTTCCCACAAAATAAGATTTCCCTGAAAATAAGCCCTAATGTGTCTTTTGGAGCAAAAATTAATATAATACCCATTATTTGGGGGAAAACATAGATATGTGTGTACAGACATATTTTCCTTCTTTAGCTTTCAACACAAATATACAACATTAGATCCAGTATGAGCCATGGTGGTGCAGTGGTTAGAACTGCAAGCTACTTCTGCTGACTGCCAGCTGACCGCAGTTTATTTCTTACCAGCTCAAAGTTGACTCAGCTTTCCATTCTTCTGAGGTGGGTAAAATGAGAGCCCAGATTGTTGGGGACAATATACTAACTCTGGTAACTGCTTAGAGAAGGCTGTAAAATACTGTCAAGTGGTTTATAAGTGTAAATGCTGCTATTGCTAATAAATTGCCATCATGATCTGGCTACACATTACACTTCTCCCATGGAAAGTCATTGGCCTTAAAAGAATACCAAAGCTGCATTTGAACAGAAGATAGATAATCTGAAAGGGATCCCCTGGAGAAACAAAAATAAAAGAATGTTATTTTCCTTTTATCTTTGTTTATCTCAACCAGCTTATTTCTCCCTAGCATTTCAGAACAAGAAACAGTAGCAGAATGAGATAACACCTATTATTAAGCAGCAGCATTTTTATATCAATGTTTTTTCAGAGTTGACAACTTTCAGAGGTTTAGGCTTTAACTCTTAGAATTCCTGCTAGCTGAGGAATTCTGGGAGTTAAAATCCATACATCTTAAACTTCTCAAATTTGAAAGTGTCTATGGAGGTTATCATTTATCCAGGTCATAAGTGTCCCAACAGTGCTTTTATTTTAAAGGCAACTGGGCTTTCTGACTTTTCTTTAAGACAGTTTGCTTGCCATCCAAGAATTTTCTTCGGTTCATGAATCTTCTGTTCAACTGAAAAAGCTTCTTGGATGAGAAGCAAAACTTCTTAAAGATAAACCAGACACTCCAGTTATCAGGGTTCCATCCAAGTTCCACTCATCCATTCAGCACTCAGGGACAATTACATCCAAGTAAGAATTTATTAGAGAAACCATGTTGGTACATCTGGGAAAAAACTGAATTTGAAGTTCCAGGTTTTTCCCTGCCCAAAAGAAAATCAAAAATCCACCTCCCTGCCATACTCAAAGGGCACATTCCCCAATCCTCTTTCAGAATCAACTTCCTCTCTCCTCCTGGCACTCCTCTTCCAGGTGTTGGTCAGTTTGTCCTTGACTCTCTCGAAAGGAATTTTGTTTTGTCTACTAACCCCCTCTAAGTGTATGAGAATAAACCCCCTCCCTATTTCCCATGCACTATATGTGGCAGCCGCAGAGACCTAGCAATTATGGCTTCCAAGGCTGACACCAGTTGCATTTAAAATAAATGCACCTTTGGGACGTATTTGAAAACCACTACTTTGTATGGCCAACATTCTCTTCTGGGAAGAGTTTTAGTTTCCTGTTAGATTGAATATCCACCAGTTTGTTGTTTCAGATCTTGGCATATTTATTGGAAATAGGAAATATTTAGAAGGATTATTTCCACCTGAAAGCCACCATCATTTGGAATAAACAATACCTGGCTAATTGGAGAAGCATGTTAGGCAACTAATGGACCCATTAGAAGGAAATACCTTGATGAGACAGATGTATCCAATTGCTTTATGCAACCAACTTTTCCGAGAACCTGAGGGGATTAGTTGTGATAATAAAAGGTAAAAAGACTGTAAGCCAGCAGCACTTCACTCTTACCTTCACTCTTACCCTGAGACCACCAATAAGCTTTTCTTGAGTATCTCAGCCATCTGGAAAGTGCCTTCAGGATCATTAGCAGCCAAGCCTTGTTATTTTTCAGGTTTTGAGTAGACTAGACTGGTGTTAGATTCAGTGCAGCACTGCTGCTCTTGGGATCAGCTAAGATTTTTGCCATCATCCCAGCTAAAATTCTCAATTAAGTTTCTTATTTCTGCTTGTTGGGCCATAAATTCTGTGTCATGTTGCTTACATTTACAGTAAAAGCAAAGGTTTATTAGCCTTTGTTATAAACTATAATGTATTCTTTGCTCCCATACAGGGGGGGGAAGAGGGTTTCTTTCAATGTGCCCACCGGTGCCTTCTGCATACTAAACAGATACCTGAGCCATTCTTCAGGGATTCATTAAATTCACAGCCACAAGAAGTTCTGCTTTCCTTGGAATACATGGGCAGCTTTTCCAAAAGGGAAGGGGGGAACCTATTGCCAAGACCCAGGTTATACTATACTGGGGGAAAAAATAGCAATGAAAACAAGATTGCAATAACACCATCTTTCCTTGAAGATAACATCTACAGATTTGAGAAACAAAACTGGAATGCTGGATGTTAATGAATGGCTAGGATTAAGGCAGAAATTAGTTGCCATTTCACCATTTTTAAAGCAATTTTCAGTCTCTGTCACTACACACACACAAACATACCATATTTTTTGGAGTATAAGACACTCTGAAATATAAGACGCACCTAACTTTTGGGGAGGAAAACAAGGGGGGAAAAAATCTGCCTTTGCCTTCCAGCAGTTTGCCTCCTTGCAGCAAACAGCCTCTTTCAGCTTTAGCACAGCCTGATTAGCACAAGCAACTGATTGTCGGTTGGATTAGCCCTCCCAACGATCAGCTGTTTCAGGCTGCAGGGATTGCCATCGCCTATTGCTGCCTCCGCGCAGTCCATTTTTGGCCTCCACATCCCATTTTTGGCCTCCACGCACCCCATTTTCGGTTTCCGTGTGCCCCATTTTCCACCCGTTCCAATCCCTGCTGCCCAGGACGGGCCAAAAATGGGGCGTGCAGAGGCTAAAAACGGGGCACGTGGAGGCGGCAATAGGTGATGGCAATCCCTGAAGCCTGAAACAGCTGATCATTGGGAGGACGATCCAACCCACAATCAGCTGCTTGTGTTAATCAGGCTGTGCTGAAGCTGAAACAGGCTGTTTGCCATTTGCTGCAAGGAGGCAAATTGCTGGGAGGCAGAGGTCAAAGGGTGGGCGCCGGTGGGTAGGCATGGCCTTGGCAATATTTGCTGTATAAGACACGCAGACATTTCCACCCACTTTTTTTGGGGAGGGGGGAGTGCGTCTTATACACTGAAAAATACGGGTAAATGCAAACTGTTTTCAAATTTCAGAATGCAACAGAATGCTAAAAGAATGTAATGGAAAAGTCTGTACAGAAATTCATATTCAGGAAAACAATGTTGAGAAAAGAATATTACAAACATTATCCAATTTATACAATGGGTAAAATTGCAAAAGAAAAATATGTGGAAAATGTGCATATTTTAATGTAAATTATAGAAAACCTTCTGAAATCCAACAAATATTATTTGATATACAAAAATGAGGTACAGAGAAAAACCAACATTTACATTTGTCTATTTCTAAATGTCAAAGTCAGAACTAAAATCTGGATGTAGAATTTAAATTCCACTAATATAAGATGTACATTTTAAAACATTGCAAAATTATATGATTTTTATGACATAAGACCAAGACAAATGTGAAGAATAGTTGCCATAACATACCTCTAGTTTAATGTTTAAGACAGTATGCAATATATAAAGTAAATCATTACTAAAAAGTGCAGATATAACTATAATGTATTATAGATTAATTTGGCAATATGTATCAAAAGATTCATGTAGGATGACTAAAATACATTATAGTCCATTACTATATCAAATGATAGAATTTCTTTTCAAATGCCATGTCAAAATTAAATTGATACCAAAGTAATTTTATCTGATTCGTGCACAGTGCACTTTAATACAATTGATCCAAAGAAAAAATATTTTAAAAAAATGGTCAAATACATTCTGTATCTTTAGTAAATCTATGCCCCACCTTTCTTCGTAGTATAAGGTAGCAGTCTTTCTCAAAGTTATTCCATGAACTTCAAGAATGACTAGAACAGGGGTATCAAACCTGATTTCATTGAGGGCCGCATCAGAGTTGTGTTTGACCTTGGGGGGAGGGGGTTGTCACCAGGAGGCATGGCCAACTCAATGTCACTCTTGTCGGGGACACCTGTGGTGGCCTGAGTGCTCTGCCAGCAAAAATGGGCTCCCGTTTTTGGCTGAGATGGCCTCCTGCAACCCTCTGCCAGCAAAAACGGAGCTCGGGAGGGCCACCCACGGCCCTCCCGAGCTCTGTTTTCACTGCAGAAGCAGCATGGGCTAGGTCCTTTGCTGTTTCCAGGGCAGACCCACAGGCCAGATCTAAGCACCCCATGGCCGGATCCAGCCCCCGGGCTTTGAGTTTGACCCCCTTTGACTAGAAAGTGGATCTTCTCAGTCCAATTTTGTTCTGCAAACATCACCACAACTATGTGAATCACCTTTACAGAAGACACAGAAGATCCTCTCAGCTTTCAAAAACATGTTTAGAGACCATTAAGTTGGCATGTCAATATAACATTTGAAACATGAGCGTATCCCAGTGAAAGTAGTGTAGAGTATGCAGCTATAATCTCTGGTTTGCTAACATCTTCCAGGAAGGTGTTTTCCTGCTTCACAGCAAAAAAGAAACAATGATGTTTATGAGCTGTTGGCTTCGTGGATCAGGCGGATGGTTTCTCCTCTAATGGAAAAGATGGAATAAGCATAGAATCCTAAGGGTGCTTTTAAAAAAAAAAGGCAACTGGACTTTGTTTTTCCTTGAAGATGTTTTGCTTCTCATCCAAGGAGCTTCAAAATCTTGGTGCTCTCCAAACTTGGTTGTTTTGCAGACATTTCATTACCCAAAGTAGGTTACATCAGTGCTGGGTGATAACGTTCCCTAGTTTGGGTAATGAAACATCTGCCAAAAAACCAACCAAGCTCAGAAAGCACCAAAGACCCTTCATTTCAACCCTGAGCTGCAAATATACTCCTTTAATGTTCTGGAGCTGGGAGAACTCATGGTGAGCGTACATGAACGATTTGGTTTTGAAATGAGAGGGGAAAAACATCCCATCAACCCGTGCAACGTACGGAGAGAATCTCACATCGGTGAAAAGCATTCCAATCCACTCTTTCAACACGTTTACTTTTGCAAGAATGAAAACAAGTCACAGCACAGCTAATGTAGAGATAATTAGCTGCTTTATATACTTATAATCAAACAAATTTTCCATCTGTACACAAACATGTTTCTCCTTCCGGCGACAGTGAAGCTCTTAATCAGATGAAGGTTGGAGAAAATGTTCTCCAGACAGCTTTTTATTAGTTTGCAGATTGTACTTGCTGCCTTCTCTTTTGCACATTTATGAAAAGGACACTAAGAATTTCAACACAAAAAAAATGCCACCAATCGTTCCACTGTGAGAACTGTGGGGTCCTACTACAGAAGGACCCCTCAGTTCTCACAGTAGTGTGAATAGTGGTATTTTTGTGTCAACGTCTACTACAGAACACTTTGGATGACAACAGCGCTGAGAAGGTTTCAAAATCCACCACAGCTTTTGTATCATTTTCAACTTTATTATACTAAGGCGAGGATGGATTCTAAGTGGTCCATTGATAGACATCTGGAGCTATCATGTGACCATCCTCCATCCATGGGACTAGGAGCATGGTTGATCGCATGGTTGAGACACTGGGTGGGAGGTTAGCAAACCCACGTTCAAGATTCGAGTGCTGCTATGGGGTGGTGGGTGGTCCCATCCTTTGCTCTAACTCCTGCTGGGGACATGAAAGGAACCCCCAACTTGGAGTCCCCTGGGTGATGGTGATGTCAACAGCTAATTCTTTCAACCCAGAAGTGCAATCTGGTGCTCCTGAAAACAAATGTGATCCGTGGGACAGGGGCAACAATCACTAAAATTTAATACAATAGTAAGAAAAACTTTAAATAGCCTTTAATTTAAGGGGTAAAGCACGGTTCCATGAGCGCTTAGCTGCCCTACTGTCTTGCTTGATTTACATTTTGCACAGGGTTTAAACTGTATAGCAGTCTTTCACGACCCTTCTGGTAGTTTTCACAAATCTTGCTCTCATTCCTTATCAGTGATGGAATGTAGTAAGAAGGTGGATTTCCTGGAGAAAACAGGTGCATTCCAGAGGAGTAAGAGGTAACTCAACCCAGAGGGTATGTGCAAGAGAAAGAAGGTGAAGACAGTCCCTTCCTAATAGTTCCCATATTGTAGATGTAGAGAGTAGAGTGCTCACTATGGCAACATTTTGTCTATAGGTGTGGAACAATCAAGAACTCAGCTTGGAAGAATCACCAACTGTCTTTCCTGGTTTTGAGCCTGATATTATCAGACCCCTTGCCTTAGAACAGGATGTCAAACTCAAGACCCGGGGGCTGGATCCGGCCCACGGGGTGCTTAGAACTGGTCCATGGGGCTGCCCTGGAAACAGTGAAGAACCAGTCTGCAGTGCCTCTGCCAGCAAAACTGGGGCCTGGGTGGGCCACACATGGCCCACCCAAGCTCCATTTTCGCTGGCAGAGGGCTGCAGGAGGCTGTTGCAGAGCTCAGAAGTCCATTTTCTTTGGCAGGGCACCACAGGGGCTCACAACATGAGTGATGTCAAGCTGGCCACGCCCACACTGTCCATGCCCACCCTGGCCTCCAAAGTCAAACACAACCCTGATGTGGCCCTCAATGAAATCAAGTTTGACACCCCTGCCTTAGAATAATAAGGTTGAAAATGATAGTAAATTTGTGGTGGGGCTTTGAAATGTATGCAGGATTGTTATCATTCAAAGAACATGAATGTTGGAATAGTTACACAATGTAGCCTGAAAGATACCCTAGCAGCTTTCTATCCTAGCTAATTAGTAAGAATTTATCAGAGAACATCTATCGGTAACAAGAGGCTCTTACCTATGTCCTTCGAGTTTAAGAGAGGATAAAATGGTGCACTTGTGCTCTCCAAGAAAATCAGCAAATTAGATTTGGTGCTATGGAGTGGAGAGTCGTGGGTGCAAATTGTTTCAGATTCAAACGAATTTGCGAAACATAACCTGAGTGTGAAATGGACTATTTCAATTTTTCTGAGCTCGAAACGGGACACTTTGAACTTCAAAATAGATTTGCTTTGAACTTGCAACACTTCCCAAAAAGCTAGATGTAGCCCATGTTGTACTCCAAGGAGAAAAACTATACTCTCAGCTGCCATTTTGCTCTTAATAGGGGGCGTTTGAAATATTTTGAGTTTGAAATGTTTTGTATCCCACTATGAAATGGGATCAATTAATCCTCAAACTGCAGCTTTTCTACCGTAGAGATAATCCTTGTTTAACAACCACAGTTGTGACCAGCAATCGGTCGTTAAGGGAAGAGATTACTAAAGTGAAACCACCACAATATGTATGATCTTACTTTACCTTTCCTTTGTCCCAAGGGTGCTTTTCCAAAAGGCAACCAGACTTTCTTGTTGGGGCGGGTGGGGGGTGTTCCCTTGAAAACATTTCAGTTCTCATCCAAGTTCTTCAGTGAGATGAGATGAGAAGTGAAACATTTTCAAGAAAAAAAGAAAAAGAAAGTCCAGTTGCCTTTTGGAAAAGCATCTTTGGGACAACCATGACCTTGGATGATTGAGAATCTCCACAAATACCTTTCCTTTCCTTTCTTATCCTTTGCTGACTTTTTTATAGGGGATTGGCTGCAAAGCCACTTTCTCATACTGCTGTAACTACAAACAATTGCTAAACAAGCCGGTCACTAAACAAGGACTAGCTGTAATTGGATCCCCAACACAAACACTTGCTACTTGTGGGAAATGCATATACTGGAAATATTTCATCTTAATATAAAGTGGTAGGAGAGCCACTTTATTAAGATGAAGTGATTTTGAAACCTGATTAAATTCTATCTTTCTTTTCTTTGTTGGCTTTTTAAAGTTCTCTTAAGAAAAAATGAAATCAAAGAGCTTACATGTTCTACATGACCTACTGGTAGGTTGTCACCAAAGTGGCATTCATCCATTCATCCATTCACTCGTGCTATTCTTCAAAGAAGATTGAAGCAGGGTGCTTAACAGGCCCAAGTCATTCAAAACTCCAAGTTTTTCCCTTTTAAGCTAGAAGATAGAGCAAATGCTTTATATCTGAAGGTTGGCACGGAGATAATTTTTCCCGTACTTCTTTCTTCTCAGCAAAGAAACTGAAATGGTAACTAGCAAAATTGGCATTGCGGTTCAACGTTACGTATAATGGAAAGAAATGTTTTTAAACACTTTTTGAGATAAGACGCCACAAAGCTCAACTGAGCTAAAAGATGGAAGACAATGATTTCTTTAGCAGAGTTTAGGGATATTCGGTGATGCATTTTGCCTTCAAGATAGAGGCTTGTAACTTAGCTTAAAGTTATGTCGCAAAAGGTTTAATGAAAAGAGATGAAGAGGAGCCAGGGTCCCAAAAACATAAACACAGTATTGTGGGGTGCATCATGACTTAGTGTCTTCTCCTCTCTTCTTTAACATCTACAGTAAGCCAATGGGGGAGATAATCTAATGGTTTAGAGTGAGGTCTCAAAAATATTTATTTATTGATTGATTATTGATTAAACTGACATCTTGTCTGGTGGTGACTCAAAATACTAATTATACCCAGCTTTACATCTCTCCTCGAGGTAATTTGAGTGATGCTATTTGTCCTGGTGCCTGGAGGTCGTGTGGATTTGAACACGGCACAATAGATGTCACAATAATTTGGATCTCCTGGTTCTGGGGACTTTCCACTTTTGGTCCTGGATGGGGTTACACTGCAATCTGGGAGTCTTCCTGTATTCATAGCTCCTGCGCAGCTTTTTGAACAACTTCTAATTGTGCATCAGTTGTGCCCATTCCTGGATTGTGAGGTCCTACTCATGACCGCTCATACCCTCATGACCAGATTGGACTACTGCAGCACATCCCATGTGGGAATATCATTAAAGAGCATTCAGAAGCGTCAGCTGTTGGGAAATGCTGCAATGTGAGCAGTTAATGGTGTTATTTTTTTGGGCATGTGGCATGCTCCACAACCTGCATTGGCTACCTAGATGCAATTTAAGGTGCTGGTAGTTATCTTTAAAAACTTTCATGGTTTGGGCCAGGCTACAAATAGGACCATCTCTCCACAGTTGTTATCTACCCCTGGTTTTTAGACATATCCAGTTTGGGTGCCATGTTTTAGGCTCGATCAGCTAAGGAATGTCAGCTGGCAAAGCCCAGGAGGGGAGCCTTGTTTTATGGCACCTGCCCTCTGAATGTCATCCCTACAGAGATTAAGTTGGCCTCTGTCCTGTTGGCCTTCTGTAGGACCTGAAGACATGGCTGTGTGCTTGAACATGGGACCCTGGGTATGAGACAGAGCCCATTTCTTGGTTATGTGATTGTCATCTTATTGGTGTTATAATCTTTTGGCTCCTGAGGGTTTTTGTATTTAATTTTTTATTGATTTTAATATTGATAGGTACCCAGAGTCATTCATTTGAGATAGGCAACCATATAAATCAACTCATTAAATAGCCGTTATAGAAAATATACCTATACTTTCCCCATAAAATGCATAATTCAGTTAAAATAGCATACAAAACTGGTTTCTATTCGGCTGAATTATTTGAAAAAAAAAAGTGCATGTAATAGAAATTGTTTATATGAAAGGGCTTACATTTTTTTTAAAAATGTCCATGCATGAAAATTTGCTTAGACTATTGTATGGTACTTTTTTCTTTCTTTTTTTTTTAAAAAATGGCAAGGTAGGGTAGATAAGGGATGAAATGACTATGAAGTTGAAAAATGATACAGTGAGCAAAACCAAACATGACAGCTTCATCCATCTCATAGTTTAGAAATCTAGCGTAGGCTGGAGGCATTTGTGTTTTTCCAAACTTTGTTTTCTGTTCTCAAGCATTGTAGGTCTGAAATCAATTCCCAGATGCAAACTGAAGCTAATCTTGAGATGTAAATTATTATCAATATAGTATAGGCAGATACAGCCGGGGTAGGGAGGAAAGCATGTTGTGATATTTAAGAAGAAAGGAACCGGAAAGACATCTGCAGAGCTGTTATAAAGCAGATATAAAGCAAAATGAACCAAAACAGAGCAAACTTTATATTCTCAGCATCCAATCTGGGACCAGAGGTTTAGCCTTCTGAGCTTTCAGACTCGTGCTGGAAACCCATCCTTGGGGAACTTCTCTTTCACCAGAATGGCTCAGGGAGAAGTTCCCTGAAGATGGGTTCCAGCACGAGTCTAAAAGCTGAAGGCTAAACCACTGGTCCCAGTGACCAATCCTGACTGGATCCTGCAACATTATCCTGGGACACATACATTTGTCTTCGTTCATTTATGTTCTCTGTACTGTGTTGGATGAGAGCCTGTTTGGTACAGTGGTTAAGGCATCAGGCTAGAAACCAGGAGACCAGGAGTTCTAGTCCTGCCTTAGATGCAAAGCCAGCTGGGTGACCTTGGGACAGTTATATTATCTCAGACCTAGGAAGGAGGCAATGGCAAACCACTTCCCAAAAAACCTTGCCAAGAAAACTGCAGGGACCTGTCTATGCAGTCTCTGAGAATTAGAGCACAATTGAAAAATCAACTGTGCTTGATTATTCTATTTACAGGAAAAAGGGAACTATGGTTACTAAACTGATTATATTATGTTGATTAAAGGGGCAAATTATTTGAATCAGGATAAAAGAGTTTTCTGTGTTTTCCTTAGGCACAAATTTTGCTAAGAAGAAGATAAAACACCTCCCTGGTAATTTCTGAACCTGCTAGCAAGCCCTGACCTTTTGGTTCTCAGTCTTGAAGAATTCTGCATGAAAAATAGCAAGCTGCAGATAGCTAGCAACAGAAAACAGTGGCTGCGTAGTGATGTCATCACCTGGCAACTCCTTCATGCAGGAAGAACCAAGTCAACAAATCTTCCAGCAGACCATAACAACAGTCCAGCCCCCAGGCAAGAACAAAAAGAGAGCCAAAATTGCAGATTCAGTATGACAGGGCTGCCAAACTCCCGGCCCTTGGGCCAGATGCGTCATGCACTGGCCACACCCAAGCCCAGTTTAGCAAAGGGGGAAAAAGTCCTGATATATCACATGACACCGCCATGGCGACGTGAGTTTGATACCCCTGCAGTATGATATCTTTAATGCTTGTCTGGGGATAAATACAGAGATTGCAAAATATAGATGTGATTTCCAACCTTCATTTTGTGAATTCATTAAGGTAGAGTCTCTTTGCATGATTCGAAACATCTCTTTCCAGGTTTCCTGAGTTGTTCTTTATAAGAGAAGATGCCAACAGTTCCATCTTTTGTCTCCTAATTGGTTAGGCCTGTTCTCTCTTCTTTTCTGTTTCCAGCCAGCCTATGGTCTCTCACAGCAAGAGGTCTGTAAGCTTGCTCCTAGAGAAGATCTTTTAAAATCCTAGAATATTGCTCTTATTGGGATATGTTTTCCAATTGTGATGTAGGAGATGACCGGAATGAGACCAAGGTATGGGTCAAATGAACCACTAGGCTCAAGTCCCTTCACACCCACAGGAGATCAAAGTCCAGCCCAACTTGAATTCCATTGATTCTTATCTCCCGCCTATTTGCTTTGACTGTTAATAATTCAGATTCTTGTAGAGAGAACTAGCATGCAATAAACATAGAGTATAGAGCCTCTATGTATAGAGCCTAGGTGGCGCAGTGGTTAGAGTGTTGAACTGCAGGCCACTTCTGCTGATTCAATCTAGCGGTTCAA
>JANHFL010003546.1:157645-169129 GCA_032468155.1 Oxyrhabdium leporinum | reverse complement strand
AGGAATCAGGGATCAGTCTTAAGTAAGCAAACCGGATACCTCGCATTACTGCAACGACTCTAGCCACTGATCATTAACAACTTCAGCTGTTGTGTTTATTTCCATTTCTCCAAGGGCAAAACAACTTTGCTGCAGCTCCGGCGTGGTCCATGACCTCCAAAATCTGAGGCAGTTTGCTGCTTTCTGTTTGTTTAGTTGCTAACCCTGGAACGATGAAGTCATCCAGAGAATGGGATTCCATGAATTGACATCCTAGGAAAAAACAGCACACAGTAAGGAAGAAGGAGAGAAGGATGAGTGGGATGTATGTCTGGAGTATTTTTTTAAAGACGTCTGCATGTGCTTTTAGAAAGATAGAGTGCAGAGAAGAACAAAAAATAAAATGATTAGATGACTGGAGGCTAAAATATATGAAGAACGGTTGCAGGAATTGGGTATGTCTAGTCTGATGAAAGGAAGGTCAGGGGTGACATGATAGCGGTGTTCCCATATCTGAGGGTCTCCCACAAAGATGAGGGGGTCAACTTATTCTCCAAAGCACCTGAAGGCAGGACAAGAAGCAACAGATGGAAACTAATTCAGGAGAGAAGCAACCTAGAACTAAGGAGAAATTTCCTGATAGGGGGAACAACAAATGTGGAAATTTAGTTTATACTTTCCCATTTTTTTTGTTTCATTATTCAAAACCATTTATCAGGAAGGTTTATCAGTCTTCGAGGGCCAGTCATAAGTCTCTTCCTTCCACACCATCGTAACTTTGAAAGGTTGTTGAACAAATGGTCATAATCCGAGGACTACCTATATCATAAAAACACCACCACTGAATGATCTTGATCAACTTTGCAGTTGATTTGCTGTCCTTTATTTTCTAGCTGAGGGAGATGTCACATTTCAGGCCTGGAGACTAAAACATGGAGAATGACTGAAGGATCTGGGTTTGGCTAGTCTAAAGAAAAGAAGAATTAGAGTTAACATGATAGCAGTATTCCGGTATTTGAAGGGTTGCCACAAAGGAGAGGGGGTCAAATTATTCTCCAAAGCACCAGAGGGCAAAACAAGGAAACAATGGATGGAAACTCATCAAGGAGAGAAGCAACCTGGAATTGAGAAGAAACTTCCTAACAGTGAGGACAATCAACCAGTGGAACAGCTTGCCTTCAGATGTTGTGGGTGCTTCAACACTAGAGGTTTTTAAGAAGAGACTGGACAATCATTTGTCAGAAAAGGTGTAGGGTTTTCTGCCTGAGCAGGGGGCTGGACTAGAAGACCTCCAAGGTCCCTTCTAGATTCTATTCCTGTTCCTATTCCTATTCCTATTCTATTCTATTCTATCCTATCCTATCCTATCCTACCCTGTATTAAATGCTAATGACTCAGGCCCATCCATTAACAAAATATTACTCCCCAAAATAAGTGAGGAATTAAAAATAAATAAATAATGACTTCAGCTGGATATGAAAAGCTCAGGTATTACAACCTTTGCCTTCAAAATGTTACATTTATCATTAAAAGGGCGTAATGTATGTGTATGTATATAACATATCCGCATGAAAAATGCTCTTTGGTTTTGTAGCCCTTGTGCCAAATTATTTTCTTATTCCCTTCCTTCCTTTGTTTACACTTTTCCCAACAGGCAAATTCCAAAATTAATCAAAGGTAATCATCATCTCCTCTGCTTCTTCTTTTTTTTTCCTTTTGGAGGGACTTTTGATTATTTTGGTATTTTCTACAATCAGAGGTCTTCTGTGGAAACTTTCCACTTCCTCAAAGCAATGTTCTCTTCGATGTAGAAGAACGTCTTGTAGAGAGGCAGGAATAAGCAACTGGCATTTTGTAAGACTGATGTATCTTCCCCCAAAAGAAGATTTTTTTTCTACCATAAGACCTGGCATGCTTACTAAGCAGGGCATCAAATGGTGACTAAGGACTTTCTAGATGTTCTCCTCCATTGTCAACAATCAAAGTATTGGCTGCGTTAAAATTGACTCAACCTGAAACAATCTTTGTTTTTTTTAAAAAAAACAAAACCCAGTGGTTTCCAGCATCCCCTGAAGAAAAGATGCCAAAGATCGTGCCAGGCCAGACTGTGTGGGAAGTGGCTTTTAGAACTGGCCACCCACAAAGGAAGTCCATTCATCAGGCATCACTTGGCTCAGCTCCAAAGTTGAAGATGTTCAAACGTTCACGGCTGAAGATGCTTTCAGAAGGTGCATAAATGGTCTGCAGATAAAAATCCTTTGGAGATTCAAAAGTAGGCTTTATCCCAAAGGTGCTTTTTAAGAGGCAGCTGGAAGTTCTGGTTTTTCTTTGCTTCTCATCCAAGAAAAAACCCCCCCAAAACAACACCTTTGGGACAAGCGTGGCCTGCATGACTGAGAATCTCCAGAGACATAAGGAACCTTTAATTCAAAACTGTGTTGGCCATTCACAGAAATATTTCAAATTTCAAATGTGTTTTCTCTATATCCTTATCCTGATGATAGATTAGCATAGAATAACAGTGTTGGAAGGGACCTTGGAGGTCTTCTAGTCCAACCCGCTGCTTAGGCAGGAAACCTTACACCACTTCAGACAATTGATTATCTAATCTCTTCTTAAAAACTTCCAGTGTTGGAGCATTTACAACTTCTGGAGGCAAGTTGTTCCACTGATTAATTTTTCCAACTGTCAGGAAATTTCTCCTTGGTTCTAGGTTGCTTCTCTCCTTGATTACTTTCCGTCCACTGTTTCTTGTCATGCCCTCAGGTCCTTTGGATCATAGGTTGACCCCCTCCTCCCTGTGACAACCCTTCAGATACTGGGACACTGCTATCATGTCACCCCTAGTCTTTCTTTTCATCAGACTAGACATACCCAGTTTCAGCAACCATTATTTATATGTTTTAACCTCCAGGCCCCTAATCATCTTTGTTTAGGGGACTTTGTTTAGGGAACATAAATGTAGTCATGCTTGAATAAGAATAGTAATAAATTCTAGGAAAAGAAGTCTAGATTCGCAGACAGGACATATGTACGTTTCCCCCTGCATTTTCTGACTTCTCAAATCCAAACAATTACTATTTCGAAATGATTTTGAAAAAATGCACAATGGGAGAGCTTCAGATTTCATTTAAGATGAGGAGAATTCTCACACGTCCAATGGCAACATGACAATGCAACCTGAGAGTATTTCTTTGGATTATGCTTTGTTTATAAAAGGAAAACAAGAATAGTACATGAATGACTTTGTATTCTGTGCCATCTCTTTCAAAAGCATTGCTGTGCATTCAGTTTGGAAAGACTGACACTTGACATTGGCCTTCTACATGTGTCAACATGGTCGACTCCTAAAAATGTCTAAAACCCATTTTGTGTGCTTCAAGTTTAATCATTATTGCATATTCATACTGGGATTTACTATCTGCTGCGAACAAATATCTGCTGCAACTCCACGTAGGTGTCAGGAAGGGCATCCAGGTAGTAAATGCTCAGCTGTGTCCAGCCACCCCGACTGTATCCTGAATTAAGGGACTATAGTGTCATAGAAAGAGAAAAAAATGCTGGGATTTACTAATTTCTTCCTAGGGGTTGCTAAAGACAAAGCTTTTTCTTTTTGGCTCAGATGTAGGATTAGGTTCCTTAGATATTTTTTTCCTCCCAGGTGCATCAGGGATTCTGACTATATCAAGAATTTCTGAAGTTTTTTTCTTGGTATCTGCTGGCTAAGCAGAGAGAAGTTACCACAACATGAACTTGTATTTACAGATGCATAGTCATTAGAAAAAAAACAAGCAAGGAATGAAAAGTCTACAAAGTTGCATTTGAGAGGAATCACAGATTAGGAGGAATCACTTTATAAAATAGGGTTGTTGTTTTTTCTGGTCACGTCCCTCTGTGCAGGATTGGATTATTAACTGGCAACACTGGTCCACTTTGAACTCCAGGCATCATAGAACTGAACAGCAGCTGCAACACTTGGCACAAAGTTTCTTCTTCCTCTTGGGATTGAAGATTGTGAGGATCGCTTCATCAAAGACAGCCTTCAAGCCTTTCTGGGTCAAAGCTGAACACTCTAAGTAGCACTGGGCTCCAATCTTGAATGAAAGAGAAAGAGCAAGAATGCTGACAATGAGAAGTAAAGCGGAAGAAGACGCCTTTCTAGTTCAGACCGAAGGCCCACTTAGTTCAGCATCTTGTACCAAATGCCTCTGGGAACCCAGGAGCAAGCCAGGAAGGTGTTAGCCCCTTTTGTTCCCAATTCCCATTAAAATGTAACTTGAGTTGTACACTGATGTTCAATGCTGGGTACAAATTGTATTTATGTTTCTGTTTAGATACAGCATTTTTTTTCTTGGTTGATCTAAGAAGAGTTTACTTTAAAAAGAAGAAGATTGGGACCAAACCATTTTATGGTCATGATAAAGGACTGACCAGACTACTGAATGTTACTTAACCATGACCAATAGGACAACAGCCCCCATAGCTACCGAAAATGCAGGCAGGTACTCTAGCAACAGGAATCCCTTCTCTCATTTGTCCTCCCCCCCATCATTATCCAAGGATTTCCCTGCCTCCTCCCTACCCTCTGATGATGTCTTCTATACAGGCCATGGCAAAACAGGAGAGTAATTCTTAAATTGCCATACACCGTACAGTTAAAAATATAGGCATTGTATTTTAAGGGTCTCTTCATAGTTTGTGGTGCTGCCCCAATTGACTCATTGTTTCTGAACTAATTCAATCAGTTTCTTCAATGGAAGAAATATAACAGAAGTAAAATAATTAAAATGTGTATATCTATTAAGCTGGGAACCAAGTTAAAAATAATGACAACATGACTGTGGCTATTCACATAATTGCAGTCAGTGAGAAGCCAATGCTAAAAGTAGGCAGGTTTTTCAAAACTTCCCTCCGGATGTATTGAGATAACAACAACCCAAATTCCATTGACCAATGCCTAGGAATGCTAGGATTTATTTCTAAAAGCTACCAGTTTTGGGAAGGTTTTCTTAAGGGCCAGCATACTAAAGACTTTAGATGGTGAAAATAAATTATACTATACAATGACTTAAAGAAAATCAAGATCTACAAAGACTCTTAGATACGTATATCTAGTGTTTTGTGTTTCTTAGGCGGCAATGGTGATTGAATGAAATCTCTGGTGTGCTTAGTCCCAAGAAAAAGAGAAAGGCCTTTGGCTTAACTTTGATGATATCAATTTAGTTACTATTACTGTTGTTGAAGGAAAACAGTACCTCTTTAGCCAATTTGATGCCATGTTCATAAGTCAGGGGCTTCTCTTTCATGTATAATAACCGAGCCAAAGTTTTGGGGTCATCTCGAAGGTCGATCTAAAAATATACAGACAAACACAAACCTTAAATAGCCTTAGATCCTTGTATCTAATTCTCAAACTATAAACTTCATCAGCAAAATGCTCAGAGCTATTTGACCAACTCGTAGATGAGATGTTACTTCTTCCATACTGATTTCCACACTCATTTTCAGTACCTCTGAAATTACAGTGGACCAAAATAAGACAAATCACCGAACCCCCTTCATTTCTGGAAGTCTTTGGATCCTTTAGTGATCAAACACAATTCATTGTAGGAAAGTTTCCCCTACTATTCCCCGACAGTTTCACAGAGTATCCTGGTCTACAACTGAAGGATATTTCCACTGTTTCTTTTTGGTCATTTACCTGTGTTCCTATCAGAACATAAGGCACATGTGGCATGCAGACTTTCAATTCTGGAACCCATTCCTCTTGGACATTGTGATAGGAAGCAGGGTTTACCACAGAGAAACAGATCAAAAATACATCTGTGTTGGGGTAGGAGAGGGGTCTCAGTTGATTGTAGTCTTCCTGTCAGAGCAAACAAGTACACAAGATGAGACCGAGAATTACTATTTGGACTCGGTTGCAGGGAATTCATTCTTATTCAAAAATGTGAAAGGAAAAGGTAGGAAGACTTCAGCATTTTTGAGGATGCTTCAAAGCTCCTCAAGATGTTCAAGAATATTACTATTATGTGAAGCATAGCTTTAGAAACAGTCTCTTAAATTAACCAGAAGGTGGTGCTAGTTGCCAGCGTAAACCACAAGATTGGCCCTTTCACATTTTTAAATTGCTACTATTTTGAAAGGCAAAGATTGACATCAATTAAAAAAGGTCAGAAACAAAGCTAGCAGGATAAAAGAAGACAATCCACAGCATTGAGATGGTTGTTCTTAATTATATAAGAGAATGGCCTCGTCAAAGTTTTATGCCGAGAGAAAGCTGCAACATCTTTGAGATGCGGAAAACTGGATTTGCTCTAATTATTCATCATACCTGATATTGTAAGTTCAGGGTGGCAATTTTATGATGGTTTTTGTAGAATTGTATATATTTCTATAACTTTACAGAGATGTAAAACGTCTATTTCAGAATGTCATAAGGAAAGAAAAACAGCTTTGTTATTCATGACTGAAAAGTTATGGCCTGAAAACAAATAAACTGGAGATGTATTACCTGTCCTGCTGTGTCATAAAGTTCAAGCAAATGTTGCCTGCCTCCAACTGTCACAGTAACTGTAAAAGAAGGAGATGTAGAAGAGAAAATACTTATTTTTTATTAAATTTATATGCTGCCTGACTCCCAATGACTCCAGGCAATTTATATATCATTTAAAACATTAAAACAAGATATTAAAATAATAATATAAAGGGTAAAAGTGGCAGAAATAGCAAACACAGTTGGGAACAAAAGAAGAAAAAGAAGAAAAATGGGCTTCAGTCATACTCACCAAAGGCCTAGGTGAAGACCTAAGCCATATAGAACATTTCAGCCACAGTTCAGTTATTTATTTGCTTACACACAACAGATAGAATCCTGCCAGAGTAAACACTTACTACCCCAACCTAATGGATATATCCTGGGAGATTCTATGGAGTGGATATCTGAATTCTCTTTCTCTGTCTCCTATCCATCTCCGGTCCTCTTGTCTGTTCTCCCTGCTTTCTAGAATTTACGCCTCCTTTCTGAGAAACTGCCACTACATTATAGTCCTTCGCACTAGCTCTTCCTCCATGGCATCTCTCTCACAGGGCCCTTTGAAACACCAGCTGGATGGAGCCATTCAGATCTTGAGAGGAATGTCATTTCTCAGTCAAGGACTGCGCCAGAGAAGGTACATTTCTACAGTCCCAATAGTTAGCATCAAACTTCAGCTACAGATTTTCCCAAACTGATTTCTTGCTCTTGAGTTTAGCTAGATAAGTGAAAACACTCAAAATTTGTATCTGATGCTGCTTTTGAACATAAGGATTCTATCCACAACACAGCTGTAGAGATCATGAATCTTTATGAATCTACCAGTCCTTATTACAGAGATCCTATAGAGATTTAACTGTGATGGTTATTAGCATATTTGTTGTCCAACATACTGTAATTGAAACAAATAATGTTGGGGAAAGCCATACATAGAGATATATAGAGTAATGTTGTTGTGGTTCCTTAGACATGTCACCAAAACTTTGAAGTTACGCATAAGTAAGGTGACTAGGAAACTGGGATTATCCAAGATAATATTGAAAAGAATAACTCCATAGATTTAGACTTTGATTACAGTTAGGAATGTTTTCCCACTATGTGTTTCATAGAATCCATAGTGATTTTGTGTAACAATTCTTTTTGCCATCCTCAGGACACTATGGATTAAAAATATTGCACAAAGCTAACTGTCAGCATGCATAGCTTTGTTTGTTTATTTAGATCTCACCTTTATTATTTTTACAAATAACAAGCAAACACATCCAGCATACCTTCCTCTTCCTGTTTTTCCCACAACAAAAACCCTGCGAAATAAGATGGGCTGAGAGAATGACTGGCCCAAAGTCACCCAGCTGGCTTTCATGTGTGAGGCTGGATTTCAACTCATGGTCACCCTTTCTAGCCTGGTGCCTTAACCACTAAATCAAACTGGCTCTCTAGTTAGCATTATTAGGACTCTTTGGCTAGAAGGAGACATCATTAGGATTAAGGAGAGGCCACTAGGTGGCAGATCCTTGAACCCTTGCAACGTAGAGTTGCATTTCTCTGCCGCTAGGCTGCGATGGTTAGTCTGGATCAGAAGACACTGCCCTACAAGAGACAGTTCACACAACTCTTGTTAGAGGTGAAGGCCGGGGCTTTCCCCAGACAAAATAAGTGCTTCACACTATTATTACTATCTTTTAGACTACTGCACACGATGTGTGCACTTTATGTGAGGCTGTCTTTAGAAACCATCTAGAAGATTTGTTTATTTATACCAATGATAGGCTACCTGACTCCCAACATGTTAAATGGGAAGATCTAATATCTGTATTGCAGGTCCTCCTTTGACTGTATTAAGTCCTGACTTAATGACCACTGGCTATGCTTTAATTTTGTCTAGTGTAGCCCTTATTATGTTCTTTTTCTTTTCTTTTCTTTTCTTTTCTTTCTCTGAAATGGTATGGGGTTTCCTGCCTGAGCAGGGGGTTGGACTAGAAGACCTCCAAGATCCCTTCCAACTCCTATTCTATTCTATTCTATTCTATTCTATTCTATTCTACTCTACTCTACTCTACTCTACTCTTCTATTATTCTTTTCACACTTGGATGGATGACTTTTTTAATTAAGTATATACAGAAAGCAAGGTTAAAAAGAAGAAAGAAAAAATCTTTCTAATGTCATTGTTTTGATGAGATATGATTGATAGCCAAAAAGCAAAGCTCTTATCTTATACATTTACATATTTCCATATGTACTGATTGAAATGTTCTGGTGTGGGTTCTGTCCTTCCTCTAAAGCAGGGCTATATGATTTTTACTGCATCAAGAACATGTTGATTGTTGAGTGGCATGCCACGTGGAATTGTGCTTTGCTTGCACTATATTTAATTAAAATTAATAGTTTTATAATTATAGCTTTTATAAGAACTGTGGTGGCGCAGTGGTTAGAATGCAATACTGCAGGCTACTTCTACAGCTGACTGCTGGCTACCTGCAATTTGGCAGTTCGAATCTCACCAGGCTCAAGGTGGACTCAGCCTTCCATCCTTCTGAGGTCAGTAAAATGAAGACCCAGATTGTTGGGGGCAATATGCTGACTCTGTAAACCACTTAGAGAGGGCTGTAAAGCACTGTGAAGTGATATATAAGTCTAAGTGCTATTGCTATGTATGAATAAGACTGCCTTGAAACACCCCACATTTATTATTTGAAAGTTGACCCTAACACTAACCCATAAAATTACAAGTTCTGCTTTTAACTATAGGCATTTTTTAATTATGGGGAGTCAAGGGCAATAAAATCCAGCATTATCAGCATAGTCTTAAACACATTGAAGCAGGGATGTCTGCAGGGATAGATTAAAAAAAGTCAAGATGGCTGATGCAAATGCACAATAAAGGATTCCCCTCTTATTTTACATATTGCTGCATTTGGGACATACGTAAAAAACAGGGGAGGGCTTCCATTGTATGCTCAAGCCACCATCGTTTTTGATTCCCCACAGACTTTTTGCATTTGAGCATACCGTATATTAGCTCCATTCCAAATGAATTGTTAAATAATTTTTTAAAGGGGGGGGGGAAATAAAATTGGCATCAATCACAGGCTTAATTTCATTACGTTTTGGATATATTACCACTGCTTTACTTCCCAAGCTAGTCTACTGGAGGTCTTACCCAAATAGCGTAAAGAGAGAAAAGCAAGAAGCACTTAGCTGCTGCAATTGTCCTGTCCTTACAATAATCATTATTAAACACCTGCTGACTTTTTTTGGTCTCCCTAGTCAGACTGAGTGGCAAAAGGGCTGCGCTGCAGGTGTTCAGTTTCGGAACCTGGCGGACTGTGTGTTCTGATGGCTGGAAAGACAACTATGGGCATGTTACATGTAAATACTTAGGATTTTCAAGGTATTAGCAATTTTGTCAAGTGACAATGGACACAAAATGAGTTAAAATGTAGTTTGAAAGTTTTTGATATATAGTGACCATCTTGTTGAATTAGCTTTTGCATTTGGTGTTTCTTTCTTAATTACCGATTTTGATAAGCAACAACAGTTTCTGAAGATATTCAAAATGTTAGAAAAACTTTGCCAAAATGCAAGAGGCTTGGTGTTGCTGATGATTATGTTAAATCTGCAGGGATTTTTCACAAGTGTAGCACTGGATACATCGGTCTTCTCTTTGCAATGTTTACAACTGTGCAGAACATGGCACACCATAAAGTAGTCTTTCTGCTGCAAAAGGAAGAATGAGATGCTGGTGCTCTAATATATGGAGAAAATGCTGGGGAGGCTGACAAGAATGAAACTTCAGCCTTCTGAGAAGGTTGTAGTTTGCTATCCTGCATTAGATTTGTTTTATTATTATAGTCTATCTCAGATTTCAAAAACCAAGTAATATAAGAAGTCTTAAATATAAGAGTTAAACACAAAGATTGTACTGGAACATATTGGTTAATTCTTACCTTCTACAGTTTTGTAAGCTCATCTGGTTTCCCAGTGGCTGCCATTGAGAATGAATTCCAGAAATATTTTGTTACTGCAAATCGTTGGTTATCAGCTGATCAGCTAACATCACCACAGAATGCTACTGATTTACGGTATGTTTCAGATGGTTAGCTTCAGAAAGACATGCAAATGAGCTCCATGGGCTTCCATGGAACAGCAGAATCTAAACCTATATTATCTGCATGCATGAACCATTATATAATGCTGTTAGATAAGATGTCCTGTGTTACTGGGCCTTCCCCATTTCTCAATTGGCAAATTGCTAATATGCATTGATTCCTATTCTAAAGGAAATGTTCATTGAATTGAAATACTTTCCCGTCTTCAATTGAATAGAACTACTAAAATAAATGTCATTATTCATTTCAATTCTCATTCCTAAGCCTTTGCAGGGGACAAGTAGCAATGATTTTATTAAAATGGCCAATCTCTTGCTGGAGTTAATTGTAACACATGTCCATGTAAAGTCTTTGTGTAAGTAATGTGACCTCTCTCATATCCAAAATCATGTATATATAGTTGATTCATGATCTGGACATTCTTGGGATCAGAACACCAAAGAATTTATATCTGGGAGATTCCATTTTACCCTGTTAGGACTTTAATATGGAAAGGCAGCACTCATATCAAATTAAGTATCTCTTTCTATGTTTATGTGGAAATATGTCTATGGAAATTCAGACTTTCAGTGATGAACTCATATTGCTGTTGGTGAAGATTATGCTGACAAAATAGTTACAAGATTGAGCCAATAATCTTTTTTGTTTAAACCAATCATTGTCAATCTAGTCCCTTTCAAATGTATTTTGAATGTATCTCCAGGGGAGATGGGCAATTAAGAAATATGAAAAAGAAGGAAGAAAGGAAGGAAAGAAGAAAGAAAGAGAGAGAGAGAGAGAGAGAGAGAAAGAAGAAAGAAAGAAAGAAAGAAAGAAAGAAAGAAAGAAAGAAAGAAAGAAAGAAAGAAAGAAAGAAAGAA
>JANHFL010003546.1:144847-157545 GCA_032468155.1 Oxyrhabdium leporinum | reverse complement strand
AGAGAGAGAGAGATTTATACCCTCTCTTGGGCTTTGAACTTGCTTCATGTTCCTGTGAAAGAAATGTATTCTGATTGGTTGTCAGACTCCCATGGGGCCATGCAGGGGTAACTTTGTAAGTTGTCTTGAGTCCCAGGCTTGGTTGAATCTTGCTGGGTGATATAATGTCCCCAGGTGATTTTGCAATGTAGTGAGCCCTGCTGTTAGATGGGTAGAGGGCTAATCCTATCATGTCTGAGGGCCATGTCTTAATCTCATCACCCTGGAGCTGAAGGGGGGTGGCAGGGAGCTTCAGGGAGCTGCTTTGCCTTTAAAAACATGTTTCTCCTTTTCTCATCCAGGGAAATATAATATTCTGCCTTTTAAATATTTCCTAGAACCGTGAGGGCGAACCTATGGCACGCATGCCAGAAGTGGCACGTAGTGCCATCTCTCCAGGCATGCCAGCCATTGCACTTTGCTCTTACGGGTTCGGCGTGTGCATGTACACCAGCCAGCTGATCTGCGTGTGCGTGGGAGCTCCAGAAATGAGAAGAGCAGCTCCACGGTGCACATATGCATGCTGTGAAGCTGAGTTTCTGGTTTCCAGCTCGGACATGTGCGCCGGCCAGCTGGTCTTCGAGCATGCATGCATGCCAGAAACCAGAAGACCAGGGGGCCGCTGCGTATGTGCGCACCGGAAACCGGAAACTCAGTTTCCTGGCACGTGCATGCGCACCAGGGAACTGCTCTTGTTTCCAGAGCTCTTGCGCGCAGGCTGGGAAACTGCTCTTCCAGTTTTTGGCACTCCTGTGTGTGCACTCCCCCATTTCAGCATTTGGTGCAGAAAAGGTTCGCCAACACTCTCCTAGAATATTTCATTCTTCTAGGAGAGGGTGGGTGCTAATTTTCTACAGTTTCATCATCTATTTTTAATTGAGGGCTGAAGTAAGGGCTGAACCTGGGCAGGTGCTTTACCTCTGTCCCATAGGAATTCACTGGGAATCAGGTACTTTTGCTCAACTGCTGCAAATCAGTCAAACATTTAACAGTCAGATCCAACTTTCTGCTAAGAGGTGGGCTTTCTGTCAATTATAACCTTGGGGTGCTGAGTTACAGTGGCAAGCAGATTAACTGCTCAGCAGTATTTCAATAGGAAAGTTTCCTGAAGCTAGTAGACAACTCCAGGGCTTTGATATTTATTTGGCCATCTTGGGAACTGATATTAAGCCTGCATAAAATATCCCATCTATCGTAAATTATGCCCTTCTGCTTGCAAACAAGCAAATCGCATTACAAACATGCAACCATTTCCAGCAGAAGCAACCCCAAATTTGCTGCTTCATCCATCTTACTTTAAAATTCATTAACAACAACCGAAGAAAAAGAGAGAGAGAGAGAGATTGAGTGCTCCACAGTTTTGTTTTTCATCTAACATAGATCTCTGAAAGTCTGACTGAAGTCAGAAGAGAAGGAAACAACTTCCTCTCTGTAAAATAAATAAATAAACAGGTTTAAGGTGACAGACTCTGTTCATCTATCTCTGGAATGACCAACCAATAGTTTTTATTAAAATCTCTTTTGCCATTTTACACTGCCCTCGTCTTTACAAAATGACATCTTGTGTAAATGATCTTCTCTCTTCCCTCCCTCCTTTCAGTATATACCTTTCTTAGCTATGTACAATGGTACTGAAAAAAAGAATTGATCTCTACTTCTGAGCTTTGTTTTCACAGAAATATCCTTATCCTTCATCCTCTTGTCAAAATTTGTCACTCCTTCCTCTCTGGAATAAATCTTCCCTGTCCTTCTCCAGTGCATGGTCCTTATTTATCCATTCTTGACTTCACTAAACAAAACAATCTGCTGCCTTGTTTCTTCACAATCAACTATAAGTGTGCTAAGCATGCTTAGTTGATGTTAACTTAATCTTCTTAATATTTACCACTAATCCAGATTTTTGACATCCCATTTTTACTTTCATAATAAGCTCTTCTAGGTTTATTTTACTTTCATGGAACACTGAGGTGTCATCTGCATATCACAGATTGTTAGTGTTTCTGTCAGGCTCCCCAGCTTGAATTGAGCAGAAGCTATCCAGACAGCTGCCCGGCATAGCTAAGTCTTTATAGTATGCTATAATGCTATAATAAAGTCATTTCAAGAAAGACAGGGGTGTCACATGTGTGTTTGTGTGTATTCCTTTGAGTTCGAAGAAGACATGCTGTTGTGCAGTTTAACTGTGGACACAAAGATGGTTCTGCAGTCCCAGTCCAGAAGTGTAGAATCTAGCACAATGGGGTTTTTGGAAGTCCATTGTTATAACAAGTGGATGTTATTCTTAATACTGCTCAGGTTTTGGTAGTTCCTGTCCTCCAAGCCTTGGTAGCATAGGGCTCTCCAGTGAGTTTTGTCAGCAGCTGCAGCTTCTAGTTGTCACAGATGTTCTAGATGTTACATTGGCATATGGTTTCCTTCACAGCATCTTTGTATAACTTCTGTGGATGACCTCATGGTCATAAGTCTCCAATAAATGCTAGAGGAATTATGAGGTGTAGGGTGGTTGGCCATTCTGATGATATGCCCCACCTATGGGTCTGATAATCAGAGTCTTAATGCTGGTGGACTTTGTGTAATCCAGGACTTCCTGGTTAGAGACACAATCTTGAGGATGGAATGGGGAAAGCACATACAAAATTTATCCAGTTGTTTAATGTGGCATTGGTACAGAGTACAAGATATACAGTACATCTGTATAGTCGAGAAGGGATAAGCACAGCTTTCTGACTTTCACCTTTGTGGAGATATGGATATTGTGTTGATTGAGCACTCTAGTATGGTGCTTCCACACAGCCTGGCTGTACCAGGACTTCCTGAGAGGAAGTTCATTTATTCCAGTAGGTAGAGATGCTTTTCAGCAGAACATTATGATTCCAAAACCTATCCTGCGAATCTTGTCGCTGTGATTTCCCTTTCCAAAAGAACATATATCTATTTACTGCTTCCTGTAATGAACTGTCATCTGAAAGCTTGGTCTGAGTGCAGTAATGTCACTGTTATAATGATGACGTTTGGCTACTATGGCTGCTGTTTGTCTTTCAGGCCTTGATGCATTGTCTCTATCCTGCAATCTGTCGATGTTCCAGGTTTTGATAAGGTTTTTTTTTTTGTTATTTGTTTTTTTTCTTGATACTCAACTGCTAAAGAGACTATCTACCAGTCACAGTTAGCCAGCCAGATGCTGTAAGGTAAGCAATGTTTAAGGTACCTTTTCTAACTCCCTCCATCATGTGAGGGTGGGCAGTACTATCCCAAAAATGGTTGCCCAGGCACTCTGGATGCTGCTGGATGCTTTTGCTGCCATGGGTACAGTGCAATGTTGCTTCATCATTCCCCCATCACTGCAGGACTCAAGGAATGAGGTTTGTAATTGAATTGCAGATGGTTTGTAGATGAAGATGAATTTCACAATAGAAAAAAGTGCATGATGGAGTCTTAAGTGGAGCAGCCATTGCTCTGTGGACTGTCCCATAATCAGCAGAAGAGACATAAATCCAGGTATAAAGACAACCATTACATCTGGATATCTCTTCTGCTAAAGTGGATTACCAGGATGTCACACTCTTAGCATTTCACAATGCCTGCTGGGTCTGCCTTCTTGATTGTTGGACAGTTGATTGGTCCCTTCTGCTCAATCTACTGAGGCCAGACTTCACATGTTGCAAAAGAGAGAGAACTTCTATTTCATTGAAGGTTGAAGACCTGTTGGCAACCCTTACTTGGTTTGGCTCTTCTGCCAAGATGGTTTACCAGACAGTGGCTGCTGCATGTGCTATAGTTACTTGGAGCGATAGGTAAAAGCTGAGTGCCAAGTGGGGACCAAGATGAATGAGCAGAGCTTCAAACCTACTGTTTGTGAGCATGTTGTGACTTTTTTGACCATACTACGTGAACACCTTTGAAGCAATTGATTGCCCGCTTATCAATGGAAGATTACAGTTGTATGTAATACACACAGCAGAATCTATAGCTCCTTCTTTGTTCCTTTCCCTTTCTCAGGTTTGATCCTGGGTGGCATTGGATTGTTAACATAATTCTCACATTAGTTCCAATCCCCCATGTAATTCCTACTATTCTGATAATGTATTTGCTGGCAATAAGTCAGTTAGATGTAAGATAATATGCATCCTTACTTCACTTATTTTTCTTCTACTCCACTTGCTTTCTCCAGTTTCAGCTCTTATAGTAGCTTCTTACCCATGATAAAAGTTCCTCAGAAGACTAATCTGATGTTCTGGCACACCCATTATCCTTAGTATGTTCCATGTTTTTGCATGAATTTTGTAACCACAGGCTTTGCTGCTGTCAGTAAAGTTAATCTGCTTATGTTATCATATACTTTTCCTTTAGCTATTTTTATATTCTTCTTTCTGATCCTTTTCTACCTTCTTTTTGGAAATGTATTTTTTCATTGTTATTTCATTGCCTTGTATCACTCTATTCATCTTTGTACCATTGTGAGTATAACTTTGGTTGGGTGACGAATATGTGCAATAGTTCCATACTTTGCGTATTCTCTATTGTCTTTTCATTTTCCTTTAGCCTCTTGTGCTTCTGTTAGACTTCTAGTGTGATTATTCTTGATTATAATAAAATCTCAATTCTATGGACTGGAGCGAGGGAGTGTCTGTTAAAATCTGAATGTTAGTTTTGAACATAAGTTATGAATTCAAATTCATGCAGCTTCATGACAGCTATGTAAATTTGACATAATATATGCATGAATTTCATAAAATGTATGAACACTGATTCATCAAACAATGGACTTCATTGTTTAGTAAAATATCTATATTCAGATTTTATTTGTTGCATCCTAAGTCTGTTGATTGTGCCATGATTTTACTGATCTTAAAAATCTCTCAGATTTTCTTGTTATTTGCCCACATTCCTTGATATTCAGTCTGGATGTCTCATCGTTTGGGATCCAAATGCTTGAATATTTCAGTCTGTCCATGCAGTTGTTTGCAGGTTTAATTGTGGAGTTCCTTCTCTTAGGTGGGTTTGTTATCAGTCCTTCAAACAGTCAGGATACCACATGAACTATTACAGGGGTCCTCAAACTATGGCCAGAGGGCTGGATACGGCCTGCCAAAGCCATTAATCTGGCCCGTGCAGGACCATGATGCTGTCCCACCTACATTGCCCTGCCACCCCCCAGCCCCCATCATTCAGCTGAGTGCGGGCCTTACCTTCGCAAGCCCCATGGGAGGTAAGGCCAATGTTTTTGGCCAGCAGAGTGCTTCTGGAGGCCAGGGAGGCAAAAAATGGGATGTGTGGAGGCCTCCTATCACAAGACCACTTAGCCATGCCACTTAGTCACATGACCAACTAGCCACTCCTGCACAGCCAGTCTGGCCTTGCAACAGTCTGAGGGACCGTGAATTGGCCCCCTGTTTAAAAAGTTTGAGAACCCCTGAACTATTGGAACTCAACTTTGTTGTTAAAGGATGTAATAACAAAATCTTGAAAGGCTGATAGAGTTTTTCTCTCCCCCACTTCAATATCAAAGAAAGTCAAGGCAGAGTAATCTTGATTTTTTTTCTTCATCCTGTCCCATCTTTGGGGGCTAAATTCATGTTTTCTTAACAATTGCCCCATACCGTCTCCAAGACTATCTTTGTAGTCTCTACATGTGATTTGCTCATGCACCCGCCCTTAACCTCATTGTGGATTACTCTTATCTCATTTATTCATGAAGATTACCCCCCTTCTTCCAGATTTATTTTCATTTTTATATTTATTTGTATCCCACCTTTATTATTTCACAAATAATTCAAGGCCACAAACATCAAACACACCTTCCTCTTGCTATTTTCCCCACAACAACAACCCTGTGAGGTGGGCTTGGCTGAGAGAATGTGACTGGCCCAAAGTCACCCAGTTAACTTCCACAGCTAAGGTAGGACTTGAACTCATGGTCTCCTACTTTCTAGCCAGGTGCCTTAACCACTAGATTAAACCGGCTCTCAAGGTCACTGGACTTTGCTGTACTTAACTCTTTCATCATTTCCAGATGTAATCACCTGGGAGGAACTTGGTTCATATCTATTTGGAAACTAATACCAATAATTATTTATTTACACATTTAGGCTGCTTAGTGTTGAAGATTGCCAATGTGTGTCAATCAACAGTTGACAATTGTTTAAACTTTTTACTTGAATCACTGGGTTTAAATGGTTTGTTTTGTTTTGATACTTTGGTGATCAAAGCATTGGAGGAAGAGAATAGCTTGTCTTACAATTTTAGATAACTTGCAAACTATGTGGGGGGCTCCAGCAAGATGGAGAAACTTGTAAGCAAGCCAATGAAACAATAGTCAATAGTGTGGGAGGGAGATCAATGAGTTTGATATCTCTGCCTCTTATTAAAATGGCCTGGCAGTAAATCTAGTTACCAACAATGACCTATGCTCTGGCAAGAGTCAATATAAACAGGTTCTAATAAAGATGCCCATGATTTTGTGACAGGCAGTTAATGAGCAACCTGTCCCCAGAGAAAGAATTCTTCCTAACTTTAATCAGATGGAGGTTGACAAGCTAGTAATAGGAATACCAGGTACAATGAGTCTGTTCTTTAAATGATGAAAAAGGATGAAGGAGTAAGATAAACAGAACAACAACCCTCTGACATATTCTTGTGCAAGGTGGAAGAATAATCTTGATTTGTTAAATGCCTGGAACAATGATCAACAGAGTTAGATGTATAGCCCTGGATGCCTGCTGCCTTTGATTGTGTTTTAGCAGCTGTTCCACTCCATTCTAGCAGGCAGTTGCTTACGCAGGCCTCACCCGATGGGGGAAGTGTTTATTATTTTAATCTGTCAACTTCAGAGATTTTTTCTTTCCTTTGCCCAACAGTCCAGAGGAGAGAATAATTCCAGTGTTCTGAAAGAGAAAGACTTATCCATGAGCCAAGAAGATGGTCCAGGTGAGTTTTCACCTGTTATTGGCAACGAAGAAATAAATAAGCTCCCCCTTTTTGAAAAGGGTTATTTTTCTGTTCTGATGCAGAGTATGATTTTACCCCAGCCGAAACCAGTGTGGAGGGCATGATTTTCCTTGTAGCAGGGCTACAGTTTTATTTCTTAGCAACTCTGATTAAGAAATTCCCAGTGGCATTGCTGGAAATAAGCCTGGAAGGACTTTAAGTAAGAGCAAGACCTAGCATTTCCAGTGTAGTTTTGCAGGAAGAGTGCATTACTTAAGATTCTTCATTTAAGGAATGGGCTGGAAAGTTGAATGAGTACAAAATACACATCTCTGGCTCAAAGCTTGGGGAATAAAGTTAAAGAAAACCATGGGAGCTGCCTTTCTGTACCATCTTGTATTGTGAATGTCTCATGCAAAAATGCCTGGCTTTTGTCAGAATGACGAAAGCAATATTGCAACACCACACCACAAGTTCTGTACCTTTTGCATATGCCCATGGCATCATGACACTCATAGGAAAGTGCTGAGACTTGCCACACTGCCAGCTTACATCACTCTGACTCCCAGTGTTTTCCCTCCCCCATTCAAATGGAAGCTGCTGAATCTATGGCCCCAAAGGGCATGGCTAAATGTTTATGGAGATTCTCAATCATCCATGTCATGGTTGTCCCAAATATGTTTTTTTCTAAAAGGCAAATGGACTTTCTTGGTATTTTCTTTGAAAATGTTTTGCTTCTCATCCAAGACTCTTCTTCAGTTCATGAAGAAACTTCTTGGATGAGAAGCAAAATGTTTTCAAAGATAGCACCAAAAAAGTCCAGTTGCCTTTTAGAAAAAATGGGCCATACCCAAAGGCTCCTTGTTGCAATCTTAGCTGATTTTATAATTCTTTGGATCTTAGCTTCAATGCCTCCAGCAAAGTATGACATACCATACTAAGTTGACTTCACTTAGATTAGAACGTGTTTAGGAAACAGATATGTCTGAGAAGGACACAAACAAAAGTTGCTACGTTGTTTTAATGTCCTGAAAATTGCCCCTCTTCTTGTGAATATCTATCCTTCCCATTCTTCTAAAAATATTTGGTTCCACATGAAACATATTTCTGACCTTCTAATCATTGGACTCTGCAGGTCTTCATGTAAAACAAAAATATGAATATGTCGTATACAGTTTTTCTTGAGATTATGGGCATCCCATGAAAAGAAAATGTGGACAAAGGGGCATTATTATGCTTAATTGAATTATTTTCTTAAAAATGACATAAACCTTGATACCATGATTGATGCTCCTTACAAGAAGGGATAACATTTGGCAGTCTCTCCCTAAGAAGATGGAAAATAATTAAAGCTGCTCATTTTACCTGTTCTACTTTTCAAATTATAGATAACTGAACCTACAATGATTTGCAAAGAACTGGGGAAAAACTGAGCATATTTCAAGAAGTTAATATGGACTCCAAGCTAAAATTAAGTTGGAATTCTCAGGCATGTTATTGGATTTAGCCCTAGACCTCAGTATCAGATTGCAAGACTACATAAACTCCAATTAGTAAAGGATCCATCAAATTGTATCCTATCGAAAGCAGAAGCCAGAATATATTTTGCTTTTCCTCAACACTCTTAGGGCAATTGGCAATTTAACCAGACTAAGCAGAGAAGGTAAAAGCCCTGCAGATTAATCCATTAATTAAAAATTAGGAAAATATAATCTAAACTAATAATTATTAGTAATACAGAACCAATTAGGCTTAAAACTGAACACCACTCATGTCCCATGATTAAAACTTTTCTCCAGCTCATTAACCTGCTATCTATTTCTTGATCTGATTAAAAATGGAAGACAGAAAGAATATCTTGAACAAATTTCAATTGTGCAGGATTTGAAACTGTAATGAAATGTACAACAGATTCCATAAACATGGGGGGACAGAGCATGAATAGAGGGAGCTGGTCTTGGGAAGGAAAAAAAATATGTATGAGACAGAGAAAGCGATATGTTGAGCAGGAGAATTGTTTTGATAGGTTTTCAAGGTTCATTAGATCACCCTGTTAACAATAAAGATCTTTCCAAAAACCCAAGTAGATCTTTTTTTCTAGATTTGGCAGCCTTACACTTAAAGGCAGCCCATTGGATGTGGGTGAAGCTTTTATGAGGTTTCCCCATTTCATGGCATATACTGTCTTCATCAAGCTATTGCATCAAGGATTTAAACCTGCCTTAATGCAATATACCCAAAAGCTTGGGTCAAGAGCATTAAAGTGAATTTTGACAATGGCAAATGTGCAAGGTGATAAAAAGAAACTGCAAAATGTAATGGGGTCAAGGAGCCAACTGGCTCAAAATCAGTATAACCTTGATGAGTCTGGTGGATTCACAGAGCTTCTGAACTGAAGGAGCAGCCAGAGGGTCCAATTTAAGAGATAAAGTTGTAAGGAGAGAATGATTTGTTTTCCCTAAGAAACATAAGTTTATATGAGAAAGATTCTTCTAAGTGTGCTATGAGTAGCCAACTTCCAACTGTTTGAAGTACTGGGGATGCAAATTCTGGGGCTGATATTGCTCATCAAAGCTTGTGAAGAGTGGCAAAAATGAGATTAAAATACGTGCTTCAGAAATGGATAAACATGGAAAGATTGGTGTGGTTTCAGACTTCTGAAGAGCTCAATGAGAACTTCCAGAGTACAGGTGAAAATGAGCCAGTTCTTCAGTCTTATTGTGCTGTTTGATTGTTATAAAAGTTGGGAATAGGTACAAGTTGAAAACAAGCTGCTCTCATTTCTAACCTTAAATTCCTTAAAATCATTACTTGCCAAAGGGGCTGACGCTCATGTGGTTAGAATACTGAGTCAGAAGACCATTGAGAGGTCAACAGCTCAAAATCCAAGAGTGAGTAGTGTGATGGATGCGCTCCTGTCAATTTGCCCCAGCTCCTGCTCACCTAGCAACTTGAAAGCATGCAATTGCAAGTAGATAAGTAGGTACCACTTCAGTGGGAAAATATCGAGGACATGAAAGGAGCTTCTTCGGGAGTCCCCTTGGCAATGGTGATGTTACTGGCTAATCCTTCCAATCTGGAAGCGCTTAGGTGCTTCCAACACAAAGGTAGTAGTATTGCCAGCACTTTCTCAACATTGCCTTCAAAATTAGTCTATTTTTCTACTAAATTTCACTATCACAATTTGGAGAGAGGAATTCAGCCCTTTTGCCCAGATTTCAGGAATTCAAATTCAGGATGCTAGAGAAGGATGTAAATAGAATACTGATGCAGCTTTGGGCCTCAGAGTTTTCCACTTGGAACACATTATGGAAATGAGTTTTCTACAATAACAATACAAAAACTGACTTCTTTGTTCAGACTAAGGACATTTCTCCACTTTCACATACCTATGGCATAAACATGTCTGGCAACATGTTTTATCTGCTGTGTCCCTAAAACACTGCCTTCATTTTGTCCCCAACCTTTTAATGGGGTTGATGTCATTTTGATTGAAGATGGGTAGTCAGTAGTTTTTGTTTATTTTTTCCAATGTGTTAGTACTTCTATATTTGATTGTGTATTCTCATGATGCTTTAACTCTATATATCATGTGGAGGCTTTTGATTTGGCAGTCTTTTCAATCTAAATCCTTCTCCTTAGCAGTAACGACCCTTTGAAAGAAATCTTACACCATTAATGAATTCTTCCAAAAATCTGCTTAAATGTTAATGCTTTGATCTGAACTCTTATACATACACCATATCAATCATAGTAATCCTTTTGGGTGTAAGCAATCTGTCAAATGAAAAGAGGAGTCAGAAACTGTAAACGAAAGAAATTAAACACATGAAATAAGAAAAAAAGAAAAAGAAAACATAGCTAAGACTAGTTTATACTACCATCATTAACTATATTTCTCATACCTTTTCATGTAAGGTTCTACATACCTTTTCATGTAAGGTTCTACAACTTCTTTACACTGCTTTTTATATTGTCTTTTATTCTTTAAAATGCACTTTTCTCATTTTTGAGGATCTCATCTGCTCTGTCCATTACTTTCTTGTTCCTTCCCTTTTTCTGACTCCTTCATTCTTGTTTCAGAATTTTGTTTTGCAATTTAATCCCCATTTTTTTAAGATAGAGAGGTATAGATTATACTTTCAGTCTTAGCCATATCAACGGCTGCTGCATCATTTTTAGTTAACAGGAAGGACAGTATCAGTATTAATGAGTCTGAGTACATTTTAACTGCAACAAGCAATTAAAGCCAGATTGTCTACAAGCAGATTCGATGCCAGCTAGGATTGTTAACTACTATAGACTACCTTGTAAGGGAATATATTGTTTCATTCCACAATTAAGTACAAAAGAGCCGGGGTGGTGCAGTGGTTAGAATGCAGTAGTGCAGGCTACTTCTGCTGCCTGCCGGCTGCCTGCAATTTGGCAGTTCAAATCTCACCAGGCTCAAGGTTGACTCATCTCCATCAACTTCTAAAATTAACTGTGAGGCTATTAAAATTCAAGGTTGACTCAGCCTTCCATCCTTCTGAAGTTGGTAAAATGAGGACCCAGATTGTTGGGGGCAATATGCTGACTCTGTAAACTGCTTAGAGAGAGGGCTGTAAAAAGCACTGTGAAGCAGTATATAAGTCTAAGTGCTATTGCTATTGCTATTAAGAGATGCTTCTGGTATAATCACATCCATTCAGATACTATATATGATGCTTAGAGAATCCAAAATACTAATTATTAACTATATGTTGCTTTTCTACCACCATATCCTTTAATAAAGGCAGAACCCCCTCCAGAATTTAGTGTTGCCCATTTCCCATGTGTCAATACTCAGGAGGTACTCAGGTTATGTATGTGTGTGCATCCATGTGCATGTATGTGTATGTATGAGTGTAAATGATTATACTCTTAAGTGTCAAGTAGTTTTTTAAAATAAATTAAGTCTTAGATAAATGGTACCCTTGAATGCCTATTGCTTACAGGTGAGATCTTTACACATAAAGAATTCTGCTAACAGTAATTAATATAGCTTGTATTCATTTTCATATAAATATTAGCCTCAAAAAGTGGCCACCTTAGATTCTTAAGATTGCAAGCTTGACAGCAGAAATTACTTCATTTTTATTGATTCTTAAGCTAATTTTGAAGCCTTTTTAATTGAAGAATGAATTACAAATGCTTTAAACAAGCAAAGCAGCAAACAAACCAGGAAAAGAACAGGACTTTGGAACAGGATTCAGTTCCAAGAGTTATAGTGATCCAACTTTTGATTTTTCATTCTCAAATATGTCTAAACAAACAAACAAACAAACAAACAAATCCCTGATTAAGATACATTAAGATTTGCATTATCTTAGTTGTTTTGATGTATACATTAAGTAATATATTAGAATTGCTGGCACAGAAAATGAAGAATCACATAATAAATTATGTTCTTATGTTGAAAGAAAACTCTGACCTTTTTTAAAAATCTTCTATTGTTGCAAGAGTTTCAAGAATTCAAATATTTCTGTAGGACTATTGAGCTACTTTTTATGATGAAGGCTACATTTAAGTTTTTGGGAGTTCCAGAAATCAAGATGTAGAATTGGTTAGCCCCCTTGGGGCAAATGTTATAGGATAAAAGCCCATGGCAATCCTTGGAGATTCTGGCCTTGTTACTTTCCTCCGTTCAGTCTCTCTCTCTCTCTCTCTCTCTCTCTCTCTCTCTCTCTCTCTCTCTCTCTCTCTCTCTCTCT
>JANHFL010003546.1:112576-125884 GCA_032468155.1 Oxyrhabdium leporinum | reverse complement strand
AATGGTGTAGGGTCTCCTGCTTGGGTGGGGGGTTGGACTAGATGACCTACAAGGTCCCTTCCAACTCTGTTAATCTGAATCTGAGTCCTCTGGTAGGTTTGTTATCCAGATGTAATAAGGGAAAGAAAAGTACTAAAACTTTTGCAAGAAGTATGAAAAGCAAGACCCAACTCTGAGAATCAGCTCTCATTATGTCTTCAGGAATGCTGATAAGTATGGAAATCAGAGGTGACACACCAGGAAATGCTTAAATGTAAGGAAAGCCTCATCAAGAGTAAATTAAGCATTTGATCAATAAAGTGATTATGTTCTATGGCCTGAAACTTAGAAGTTCTTGCATCACAATAGAACAGAGAAGGAACAGTGTCAGTACATTATCTCTTATTTGGTCCTATGTTTCAGATTCCTATAACTTGACTATCAACCTCTAATGCATCATCCTTGCAGTCTGGTTATTTTACTTCACTTATCATCTGGTGTTTTTTTACTTGAACCTTAACTGGCAGAGATTGGCAATCTCTTTAGGCAGATAACAACACCATATGCTGCCATACAATGTTATAGATGCCAAAATATAATTTAAAAAATTAAATCCCCCCTCCCTTAGAATCTAAATCATAGTTGTTTCTTGTATAGTTTGGATTCTTGTGTTCAGCTTTGATGTGGCAACTCATTTAAAACATCATGTTTGAGTTTTTGCAACCCTAACATCCTGACACAAAGTTTTTTAACACACCAACGGATTCATCTCAGGATACTGTATGGTTAACACAACACGGATCTGCATCTTCCCTTCAGTCAGGAAATGTCTGAACAGTGCTATGATTTCTCTCTCTCCTTATAGCCCACCCAGCCACATGGCTTTTCAGCATTTGCACAGAATTCTGGCATATTCCCTACCTTAGATTGAGTTTGTGTCTGGCCAATCAATATGACTGTAATTAGCAATAATCTTTGGGTTAGTCTTTTCTTATTATTGCTGAAGTCTTTTAGAGAACCCTGGTGAAGGAACACAGTTGGCCAAGAACCAGTTTTATTGGCTCTGTAGAGTCACGTAAAATACAGTGCGCTTACGTTGGTGCTGAACTTTACAGAATGTTCTTTTTGCTGGAGCCAAGTAAAAGGCCCTTTAGAAAATGGCTCTGTTGTGTTCTGGTTTTTTCACGCTTGGTACAAACACCAGTATTGTCCTTGCTACACAAAGCCTGCTTGGATATGAAGAACTGCAGTGTACATTAGAGGTTCAGTGGATTGCCATCTGATTATTTTTTTATGATCAGATTTCACATTAGGTGACAGTCAAGGACTAAGTTCAAAGATACGTATGTGCAGGGATATATATACAGAAAAGTACATTTAATGCAAATTTATCACACTTTGAACCATAATGCAACTTTCTTCTATAATCCACACTTTCTTGGATTTTCTAATACGGATTTTAAATGATGGATCAAATTGTATGTAATACAGAAAAGCATACAGAAACACCTATATGTGAGTGAAAAGTAAGGCAGCAAATGCATGGTAAAATAGTTGGACAATTGTTTCATGAACCACTATAGAGGTGACCTTAGAATTCCAGGACCTAAATGTCAGACTTGAATGAATCTGTCCATTTTGCTTTCTACAATTTGTCTATTTTCTGCTGCAGAAATTTTTCCTTTTCCCCTTTCCCCATAAATTTATGAGTAGGAGGGAGGAAACTCCATTAAAAATCCACACAATTTCTCTACTGTGCGTATGGCTTTCCAGAGTTGTGTTTTAAGACAGTTGATCATACAATTTTAAGTAAATAAATACAGTATGCAAATAAACATACTACATGGATTTCTATTTTTAAAGGTTTTTTTGTGATATTATTTGCACACAATTTTTCTTAATGTACACACATTTTATGCACAGTTTCTCATCCTGCAGCCCTAAAGGAGCAGTCCATTTTATTGCAGAAGCCATTTTTTCTCCCCTTTGGGATTATAGCTTTTAGAATGCCCAGCCAGCAGGACTATTGGCAGTGGTGACTTTACTTTGGGAATCAGTCCCAAAGCTTCTGGAAGGTTCCAGAAAACATACGGTAAACACTTTATATAGGAGAAAACCTCCAGTTTTAACCACTGGATTAAAACAGAGGAATCAAGACTGGACCACAGGATAAAAGGTCACTTCCTAAATAAATTCCATAACTCCCCAGGTTTCCTTATATCCACACTGATGAACACAATGGCTTTCAGATGAAGGCGTTGCAGGAGACCCATGAAATCCCTGAAGCATCTTTGTAAGACTGTTGGCATTTTATTCTTTGTACATTGAGAAGGAAGAAGCTCCCAGTGAAGTTTCCTTAAAAGATGCAATAGCTTCTTTTGAAGAGTGGCAACAAATGCTACTTTCAGGCTTCACCTGTAGAGAAAATGGCTCTCTATTGCAGTAAAAACCCTGAAGCAGTGCAAAACAGCAGGTTTTCTTGAGCCTAAACAAGCACCTTCTGTCAGGCTCCTAAAATCAAGACAGACATGTAAAATTACTTCTAACCCATTTCCTTTATAGATAGAAATCTTGCCAACCTAAAGCAACTACTTGCATCATTAAAGATGAACTCAGAGTGTTCTAGAGAGGAGTATCTTGGCTCTTTTTTGCCCAAACTGTCTAAACTTTGCCGTCTCTTGATCTTCTAGAATGTACCCCCCTCCCTCTTGGGAATCCAGACTATGTTCTACCACACCTTCCACAGTATAATAAACAATACAAAAAGTATGGTAATGAAATTGACAGATCTTGCTGAGATGGGTAAACTGACTCTTTTGATTAGAGAAAAGACAATACCTACATTTATTGGTGATTTCTCTCTTTGCATTTCCTCAGGAATTCCTTGATAGGTACAGATATACTGTAGCACATTTCTTTTGTAAATCCAAAATAAGAAAATTGTCCAAGTTACTTTTCTGAGTTAACATCCACAGATCCAACTTGTTTTTCTGGTTTATATGTGTAAGCTTTTAACTATTAACATCTCAGCTAGTATCATTTGTTGGTCTTGTGTAACATCTTTTCTGTATCATTCTTATCTCCTGTCAGTTTCAAATCCATATACAAAACAGTTTGATTTTCAAATATATCCTCTTCTATTCTTTTAGGCCTTATTAAAAAATAAGTTCTGAGTACATAGTTGCCAAATATTCCTAAATTCTTCCAGAGTTAAAATATTTTTTCTCCATTCCGTATTAGTGGGAATTCTCCTTTAATTAAAATCTTTAATTCTTTCTGGTTGCCTATAGTAACAAACCTTCCAAGATCTCCTCTTATCATGTTTTTCTCTCATCCAGAACATTTCCCAGGAAGACATTTCTTACACTTCTTACACAAGCTCAGATCTTCATATATTTTAATAAGATTTAAAAAAAACAACAAGAAGTCTTCTTATAACTTTTTCAAAGTCTTGTTCCCAGTCTATTGGGCTCCTTAGTTTGATTAAAATCTTTCTAAAATCAATATTCTAATTGCACTTTCATTGCTTATTTATAATTTTTTAAATAAAAGTTTTCCTTCAGTTTTAAACTTACATAAATCTTCTTTCGCTATGGATTGGAAGAAAGTCAAGCACTGTAATAAAACTTGTCCTTCTGGAAGTTCTTAATACCCAAAAAAAAAAAGAGAGCTATTTTTAAGCTATTTCCAAAAACAGCGCTTGAGAGAAGAAGTGGGCAAGCCTAGTGTCTTTGTGAAAATTACGGCTTGGACAAATCTGTCTCTCCTGACATCCAGGTATTAAAACTTTTAAATAAAATTATAAGAAAAAATGATACCACGACATAATGTGGAAAAAAGGGGAGGAGATGAAAAAGCTGCCATGAATATATACTGTTGAAAATATATTCATCCTTCCACCTGCCCATTTAAGTTGATTTGAAAAATTATACTGTATTTCTTTCCATAGCTACAAATTGGTAAATACAGGCACAGATAAATCTTCTATGTAAGGAATCCTTTTCTCTTTCCCTCCCCCAACTCCATACAGTCTTGTGTTGTTGTTTTGTACCTGCACTCTGCTCTGTTCTGACTAAACGCAGTACTGAAGCGTGCTACACGAAGTGTGGCCATACTATGGTGACTTGGTTTCTCTAATGAAAGCACCTCTTTAGGCAATGGGTAATGCATGGTTAGTGAAAAATGCTCTTGCTCCTGGCAGTTACTTTATCACCCTGTACTTATAAAAAGGGTATCTAGTTTCTATATTGATCCATTGAAGCAGAATCAAGGATCAAGGTTGCCCCATGTTATCTTGCTTCTTGAAGAAAAGATCAAGATGGCGTCTGTTAGGCACCGAAAACCAAGAAAGACAGGCTGAGTTATTTCAGAGCAGTTTCCGTTATTGTTTGTCACCTACAGACAGGACTCTTGCCAAGCTGCTTGCATTATTAAAGATATATTCTGAGAACTCCCAGGGAAGAACAGTCTTGATCCTCTTCCTCCCAGACAAACTATCTAAACTTCACAGTCTCTTGCTCCTCTGGAAAACTGTCCCTACCACCTTGGAGTTTAGACTACATTCTACCACATTACCTCTCTCATTATTGACAGCAGCTGAATCTTCTTTAAAGACTGAAGACAGGATTGCATCCTCCACTTTATAGTCGGCACAAGTCAGGCCTTTGGTACAAACAGTTCTGGCCAGAATCTTACCTGAAAGAGTTACATCACCCTGACTAATAACAGTGCTGACCTTCTATAGAACTAGATTCATTGGAATGAGATCTGCCCTTAAAAAAAATTCTTTTGCGGATAAAAATTCATAGGCAAGAAATCTTACCACTGGTTTTGAAAATCTCGGTAATTGCATCAGGTATCTGTGCTTGAAGTCAGCATTCCCTTGAATAAGTAATTGTGATGCCTGAAACTTTTAGATTCAACTTATATGCTTCAACATTTACTAGGTTAGCTACTGTGAGGAGCAAGATTTTGGACAATGGCTTTTGGACTTGATTCAGAAGTTTTGTGTTCTTTTGCTCAGTGCATAGTACATAACTACAGAGTAGTAACTATTCTGGAAACACAATGCTTAAAACATCTTTTTCTACTCTATCTCCTCTTATGCAGGAAATCAGCTCCCAGCATGACCATGAATCAGCACAATCATTGTTGAGAATTCTGGGACTTGTTCTTAGAGTTGGAGGGTAGAATTTAGAGAATTGTTCGCATGTATGAAAAGTCAACTTCATAAAACAGCTGCATCTTATATTCAGAGTTGTGTAGCAGCCTGAAAAAAGATGGGCTGCTTTTAATGAATAGCAAAACAGTGCTATGCTTGCACTTGGGTGAAGTCCAAAGCACTTCTTCAGAATTATTTTAAAGCATGCACAAGTAAAAATAGCATTCAAGCTCAGCTCTTACTTGCTGTTGATAATGCATCAAAGTCCTCCTATTCTTTCATTCCACAAGGTGGGGTTTTATAGATGTATTGACATAGCAACATTCAGAATTTCCAGCCACAATAAGTCTTAATTGGCTGAGAATTCTGGAACCTAATAGTCCTAGTCTCTAGAGTTTTATGGTATTATTATTATTATTATTTATTAAATTTATATACCGCCCCATTCCGAGGATGCTATATACCCATGAAAGAGACCTAAAACAAGATGGATTGATGACATCAGCAAGTATTGAGGGCTCATTTGGCAGAAGAAAGCTTAAGACCATATTGGTTGGAAACATGAGAAGAGGTCTTCACTCTGCAGTGGATAGACAGTGAATCAAATGATAATGATGCTGATGCTGTATACCCAAGAAAAAAAATCTTCTGCTTGAAATACGCCACTCATCAATCGTGCATGCCATCCCATAAACTACAGGATTTCAACCTTAATCTTTCTCTATTTTAATATAATTTGCACAAAAATTAATAACTAGTGGTGTGCTTAGAGTCTCTTGAAAGTATGTGCTATAAGCAAGATGTTTCTTTTTCTTCTTGATGAATTAATTCTTGGGTATCATAAATCTTATCACTCCAGTGTTCTTAGAGGTTAACAGCATTTTCCAGAGAAATGCCTTATGGAAATCATCCACATTCTTTATTTCTGCATCTGTCTTGCCTGACTTAATTATGATAAAACGTTTTCCAGGGCTTTAAGAATGTGATTTAGAATTTACTATACAAGTTTATTTTGTTCAATGATTTGACTTCATAAAACAACTGGTGGTTGAATTGCTTAGCCAATTGGGAGAAGTGGTGTTAGTATACTACATTTATTTACTGGTATGTATATTTTAGTCCATCACAAATGGATTAATAATTTGCAACAAAATATCTATACTTAAATAAATAATTGAAACTTAAAATCACAGGTAATATTAAAAACTTCTAACTAAAACATAAGCAACAGTACATGAAGTATACGATTGCTCTTACATTTTGGACTAATGGAAGCTTCTGAATGATCTTTGGAGGCAGGCTTGTGTAGATATTGTGGTACTTCAGACAACTGGTGGTGAGGGTCTGAGTCATCATTGTCAGATACTCCTCTTCCAGCTAAGGTTGCAACTGACATACCAGCTTAAATTGGGCAAAAAACTTCTTAGCCATCTTTGCCCATCCAGCAAAAGCTGTGAATCCAGAAGGACTTCAGGGGTGTCAAACTGGATTTCTTGGAGGGTTGGATCAACATTGTAGTTGTCCTCTGCAGGTTGGCCAGGGGGGGGGGGAAGCAGATGGGAGGATGCCCTCCTGCAGCACCCTGCTGGCCAAAATGGGGCATGGGGAGGCCATGATTGCCCTCCCCTACACCCCAGTTTTGATAGCAGAGGCACTGCAGGCTAGTCCTTTGCTATTTCAAGGTCGGTCCCATGGGCCAGATCTAAGCACCCTGCTGGCAGGATCCTTGACTTTGACACGTCTGGCCTATCTCATCCCAACCATCCCTTGCTGCATCCAGACACTGGATCAAACTACTGGTACCATCTCCAGTGCTGACCAGTAGGATATCATCAGATATTGTTGGTATCAAATCATTAACCTCTCCCAGTTGCTTCACGTAGATGCTTAACAGAAGGAGAAAAAGCACAGGACCTTATGGTACCTTACAAAGGAGAAATTGCTTGGCTGTTTATACTCCCCCATCATCACTGATTAGAACCAGGAAGGAATGAGGAAGGAGAAGAACCACTGCAATTAAATACTCAAGCCCTGCAGGTAAGGTATATGGTATATAGAGTACCAGTATAATGTTAGTATCTTTTAAGATTTTGATACTCACTATTTTACTTCTGCATCCCTTGCACATGTGTTGGGTGATGATTTCTTTTTTTATCATTCTGAGCTAGGATTGGAAATGACGAAGCTTAAAATAAAATACTGTACATCTGGAGGACACCAGATTGGGGAATGTTGTACACAGTGCGGTTATGAATGGCGAATGTACCAAATGAATATTTTAGTAATGAAGATTAATGGGATAAAATTAAGGAAAAAAATGCCCAGACTGCTCAAAATCCCTGGAAACCATGGATAACTTAAGAGCATCAAATAAAGCCTACTGTTGTGAAGAGGCTACTCCTGTTAGTGGCACTTGCAGAAAGTAGTTTTACAAAGGTCTGTTTCCTAGAATGACCCAAAGCAAAAACTCACTTGCTTGTCTCACTCAATATCTCATCATTTGTGACTTATCACTCAATAACACCCAGCACCATGTATAAATGTGTGAATTGTTGCCATAAATAGTTTATGACTGAACTGATTAAAAGTCATATAAAAAAATTCTAAAGTTGACATGTATGTGAAAGCTACAGCTTTGTCTAACAGATTTTTGTCTTGTTTAGCATTCTAATAACCTGTCAGTTTGCAAGATGCTGCTTGTTTTCTTTCCAATTTTCTTCTTTCACAGGAAAAAATAACTTGTTCTTAGCAGTCTTATGTACACTATCATCTTTTATTTTATTTTATTTTGCTCAAATACAAGGATTGTTAATAAAAGTGTTGCTCCCAGTTCTGGAAACCTGGAGTTTGTTTCCTAAACTTAATCCCTTTTTGCTTCCTACTAATTTCCCCTGCTGGGAGATCCTATGGAGACTTGCATGCTTTTATAACCACCCACATGAGTAACAAGGGCGATTTCAGTGTCAAAATAATTTTTCGGGTGATATTTTTATTACATTCCTTAAAGGACAAACATTTCTAAGGCTTTATTAATATCCACAGATTGTCTGGCCTTGTGATCCAGCTGCTGCTTTCCAAGCAAGACAAGCCCATCATTCTGAGAGTTTGTTCCATGACCGCTGCATTGATTTGTCAGAGACATAAATTAAAAAAAATATCACATGATCTTTCCATCTTTTGAATAGCTGAGTTCGGAGAAAACCCCTGATTTTAATAGGTCTCAACTATTTTTCTCTGGCACCTTGGCAGCACAGTAGTAATTTCTTCAGCCCCTCTGTACCAGTTATTGTTCACTTTCCCCATCCTACTAATCTTTCATCCCAGATGGAATGGATGCTTAAACTATTTTACCCAGATGCTAAATTCATGTAGTGGGTACTATAAACCGCTTTACAACTGAAAGAGCAGATGTCAGTGATCTCAAATACTGATCCAACCTTATCCTGTTTTTCAATTTTCTATGAGACTTTTAATACTTCTTTAAAAATGTAGCATGAATGGTTTTAGTGTGTTGATCTGTTTTTCATCACTTTTTAAATTAAAAACGTGTCTTGCTTGATCATAGCAGGATGGTTACGCACCTTGGCACCTAGCTAGTTTCAGGTGGAAACTTGAAGAATTAGATTATTTTTTCCAGTGTGTGATTCTAGTAAAAAAAAATCATTTATTTGAATGAAAAATACAGAATGGGCTCCCCTCAAATTTGTGGTTTCCCCCCTTTTTCTGAGATTTGAAGTCTTTTCATTACCCTCTAAGTGACAGAAAATGCTTCTTGTTGACCTCTCGCCTTCCCACACACTAAAACTCTTTTGGGTGTTTCTTTGGTGTCTTTAACTTCCCAAATCACACTTTAGATAGTTAGGAAAGATGTAATTATATCTTCAGAAATGTGTACAGTTTTAAAACTAATGATATGGGTATTAGATGTTAACATGACCTTCCTTGCTCTCTGTAAAGCTGCTAATTTAAAATAAACCACAGATTACAACAAAATAGTTCTTCATGGAGAGCTGAAACTTGTTGAAATAAAAGAGGGTGGGAATGATCTGAGCTGATTGCCGTTTCTAGATGTAAACCTATGTGCTATTTGTATCAAACTATATATTTTAGCATGTGGTGGCTGCAGGCTCCCATTCACTTCTGAATACAATATGGAAGAGCAAAGCATGTTTTCACTTAGTTTCTTATAGAAGGATTTGTATATGTTTTTCAAATGTGCATCTTTAATCAGTGCATTTTTATCTATACTTTCTTTAGTGTGGATTTTTTGAAAACACTTTCATCTTTTATTATTAATAATATACACTCTTTTACCCGTTTTAATATATTCACTTTAGCTTTTTTTTTTTTTTTAAAGTGAACTGTGGTCACAAAACCTCCCATTTAATACAGGAATCCAAATTAAACTTTCTTTGAAAGGTGGATTTTCAGCCTCTGTATGAGCACTTCAAGTGAAAGAGAGTCTATAACCTTTCTAAAAAAAACCCTTTCTTACCACTGAGAAGTATTTTGTTCATGCATTTCTGTAAATTAAATCTTTTATTGCATGTCTTGCACTTTGGAATAATAAAAAAAAGGTCTTGACTCTTGACCTTCTGTGTGTCATTGTTTCAGGCATTTGGAAAATGCTTTTGTGCTGTCCACAATCTTCTTATCTTTAAAGCTACCTATTTTCAACTCTTCCAATCACTCTGCATAGTTTTTAGTGTTGTTATTGCCTTTCTTTTAAGCTGTTTATTTATCTGAATCCTTTTTAAGTTTGGTGTTCAGGGCTGGATACAAACTCGAGATGGAATCTGACAAGTGTGACATAAAGTAAAATGATATTAAGCCATACTTTTGTTGGTGGAGCCTAAAATCGTATTTGTTTATTCACAGCCATACTACACTATTGATTCTTATTCAGTTTGTTAACAGTTATAATTCCGAACTGTTTTTCACAAATACCACACCCAAGCCACCTGTTCCCATCCCATGGTTGTACATTTGATCTTTGTTTCTTAAATAAAGGACTACACAATTGTTTGCATTGAATTTCTATCATTTTGTCTATTTTCTTACTCAGTTAAGATCACTTTGAATCCTATTTCTGCCTTCTAAAGGCATTAACTTTACTATGTATTATTTTGTTTTGGTGCCTGCAGATTTGATATTTTGCATTGTCTCTTTACCCTACTTATGAACAAAATGTTTGAGGGTACCCAGATCAGGACTGATCTGTTTGATACTCAAATGCAGACATGAAAAACATACATAAGAATACACGCAAAATGTTTGATGTTGTCTCATTCTACCAGTAATGGGCAATGCAACAAGGAAAGTTGAGGCTTACTCCCGTGGTTAATCTTGTTAAAAGCAGAATGTCACATATGTTGGCTCTAGACTTGCAATAATGTAGATGCTGACTCATACTGCTGAGTGCAAGAACTGGACTACAGCTGGTAAACAAAACTGCTAAGATTTCTCCTACAAACTTCATGATCTGAAATGGTCATATCTAGAAGGGCCCTACTGATTTCGGATGTATATCTGCCCTGAACTGAATGTCAAAGCTGCAGAATAGATACACATCTACCAGTGATAACCACACCAACAGTCAACAGATTCCATGATATTGCCCCAAAGTGCATAATTTTACTGACGACAGTATTTCTATGAGATATGTAGTTCCCACCAGGGACATAATTCATCTAAACTACAGTATATTGTGAATTCAAAAATCAAGCTGGGAACTGGAAAATGTAATTGTGTCACTCTTTTTGGAGTATGGAATGCAAAAGATGGTAATTCTTCTGAACTTGGAGTGAAATGAACCAAGAAGGATCTGCCAATCTATAATTTTTAACTTGGCTAAAAGAAGCACAGCTAGTAATGCTCCCAAATGGTTGGCCAAGTTCCATTTATCATCATCATTATCCCTTGGTAGTATTATAAAATTGGCTTTTACAGGTACATGTTACCTTTTCTTTTGTGGTAATGGCAATTCTTTGGTGCACCTGCTTATTTCATAAGGACATTTATAAAGAACATTTGGTTAGAGAGGCCACAACTCTTTTTTTGCTGGTTTTAGAAGTTTGTGTTGTGTTCATGCTTTTTTGAGAGACCAAAAGGTTCAGTGGTAATGCCACCCTAAATGAAATATTGATACAATCTTGGTTTGCATTTAATTTTCTACTTTAACTCTTTTTTTTTTAATGGACATGTGGTGTTGGGCTTTATTTGTTAAAATATATTTATATTGCTTCATCTGGACTGCAGGATTACCCAGTTTGCTTAGATTGCTTTCTCAAATTTAATGATAGTAATGAGATTGGTTTTGGCTACATTTATCTTTGTAAATAATGTGAGCAGCTGAAGAATTATTTATCCTTTTAAACAAGTCTAATTTCTAATCACAATTGCGAATTAATAATGACCTTTGTATCCCATTCTTCCTTCAAGAAGCTCAGGGAACTGTTCTTTGTTTCTTCCTAAACTCTCTGCATCCTTTCAACAAATTTTGAAAGTAGATTAGGCTAAAACAACTTGACTTATAGAACAACTGCTCACTTATTAAAAACGCAACCCAGAGAAAAATCAAGGCTAATGAGTTTACCCTTCAAATCAGATTTAGTTCAAATTGTGTTAGCACCTTAGTTCCCAGCAACCTCTGAAATCTATAGTACCCACTCGCCCACCCGTTATTTTTATTTTATTTCTTGTGGAAAATGATTTGTAACTTGAAAATCAGATATTTTCTCCAAACTACGTTTTCAGGGGAAATCAGAACTACCTTGTCCAGTCCTTGTATTATGGAGATTCCTGATGTTTTATAAGGGATTGGAATCAAGAGCATTCCAGTTAGGTTGTAAGTATTATTAGCATGCAATGTGAGCTTTGGAATAGAATCCAGCTCCCTGGTAGTGTGGGATGGATTTCCTGCCTTGCAGGAGAAAAATACTCTGAAAACTTCCTCTGTTTCAAGGGTTATTTAAAACATAAAGGGGGAAAATACTAGACTGAGCAGCAGGCAGTCACAGTTGTAGGTTTCCCTACTATGAAGAAATAGTAGGGAATTTTTTATTTCAGTCTGAACAGCAAGCTCTGGTTTTGCATGCATGCATATTAATAGATATATACACAAAGATTATGCAAAATGACACCACACTTTTAATCTTAATTTTGGGTGAAACAAATAGCTGTGCTTCCTTTAGATTTACTTCTCAAGAGATGGCAATACTATGGCTGAATACATTTGGTTTTATGGCCTATGTATGTTTGTGTGTATGCATGCACATGTGCTTTATAATATACCAAGATCCGTGATACTAAGTGAATTAGAAACATAAATAAGAAAATAAATAAAATTATTTCATGATACCTGAAACCAGCTGAATTTATAGAGGAGGCACTGGTGTAGGACTGGCATACTGGCTCTGAACCAGGCAAAACACAAATGAACCTTTAGACCAGAGAGAACACTAATTAGTGTGGTGGGGAGAGAGATTAAGTGAGTGAATGACAGAGAGAGAAAAAAAACTTTCCATCACCATAACAACCATCCTCTCAAGCTAGGCTGGACTTCTTCATGCCTTGGACAACCTTAGGCTGGGGTTACCTCTTCAAAGAGTAGAAGAGGAAAAAAATAATAATCATTAACAAAAAAGTTTAGAGCCAGCCAACATCATTAGATTACAGTGATGTGATTAAAATTGTCTCACTTTCCAAATTTTATCTCTACCTGCCACAAAATAAGTAGTTCATGAGGGAAGGGATGGTAAAGTCCCAGTCTATTCATTCATTACATGTAGGACTTCTTTCTTTATGTCACATCCTGGACATAAATTGTTTCAACTTCTATCCTCAAAACGATGCTATAAGGCACTGTACACCAGAACAACTAGACACAAGGACAGTTTTTCCAAATGCCATCACTCTGCTAAACAACTAATTCCCACAACACTGTCAAATTATTTACTAAGACTGTATAACTATTATTTTTCTTATCCTTCCTAGTACCTATCTCTTCCCAATTATAACTATAACCATGTTGCTTGTATCTTTACAATTTATATTGTTTTATTTGTTTCCTACTATGATTTGATTTCTTACTAGTAACCTATGACTATCACTAAGTGTTGTATCTTATGATTCTTGATGAATGTATTTTATTTTTTCTTTATGTACAC
>JANHFL010003546.1:101737-112476 GCA_032468155.1 Oxyrhabdium leporinum | reverse complement strand
ATTTGAACCGCTAGATTGAATCAGCAGAAGTGGCCTGCAGTTCAACACTCTAACCACTGCGCCACCTAGGCTTTTTCATTACGGTACTTAATGAGATGTTCAGTCTCTGAGGAAGTGCAAGAGTATCACTACAGTAACTCCTAAATTATGGATTATTGAGAATAGTGGAAAAGTTAGTTAACTACATTGTACTGCCATTTGATGTGGATCTATTCAGAACTGCACCACTGCTAGTGACTTATTTACATACATACACAAAGTATAACAAGGAATTAGTATAACTAATTCCATTTTTTTCTCCACAAATTTGCTACCTATTTGCTGTTTCTACTAATAAAACTTCAAAACTTATATCCAGGAAGTGAAGACATAAATTCAACACATTTATTTATTTAGCATATAATACATACATGGACTAGCTACATACAGTATATTAACTTTCACCTAGATTAATCAAACACAAAAAATATAAATGTTAAAAAGATCTATGTTCAAATACCGATATCTAGGCATCTAACCATTGAAGTGCACCATCCAGTATATGAAAAAAAGTCAGATACTGGGCTGGTATATGCCCTCAGCTTACAGCCGGTCATGATCTGCTCTATAATTTGACACGGGACCCTATAGTCACATGAGGGGAGGATATGACGCCCCATTTATACAGACTTTGTGTGAAATGCGAATCCTATTCAGGATTGTCCATTGATATGGTAGTTTAAAGCCTGGCACCTTTTTTGTGGAGTCATTTATATGTCTTCCTATGTCTAGGTGTGCAATGACCCATTTGGCTTTCCATTGGGAATAGATGTTAAAGGTGTTGGGCAGATGTTGTGCAAGTGTCAGTGTGGGCTTCCTGAATTTGAATCTCAGCATGCACCAGTAGGATTGAGCTGTTCATAATTTTTCTGAATTCCCTCACTAGTACATCTTATAGGTAAGAGTTTGGTCCAATGATACTTCAAAATACTTTGGATGTGGATTATAGTGGAATAAATTGTTGTTTAAATAGACCTCTGAGACTTCATATGCTAGTTTATTTTTAAAGTGGAAGCACCTGGTTGCCGTTTTGCTGGTACTATGAGTAAGCAAAGTAATTTAGCACATTTACTCCAAAAGAAATAGTACCTGTTTCTTAAGATGTGTAAATTAAATTGGATTGCATAGAGAACAAAATCATTTTATATCATCTGGTCTATAAAGTGATCTTGTTCATATTCATTAATATAATAAGCATGTTTTTAAATCCACTTTGTACAGTACCGTTTTGGTAAGTGACAGGTTACTCAAATGAATCTTGGAAACAGAAATACTATTATTCATCCTCCACCCTTTTATAAGTAATACATTTAAAGTTTAACATAAATCTGTGTTCAGTTTCTATCAGACAAATATGAGCTTGTCAAGGACCAATTATCAATTGTATTTGTCTCCAAAATATAATGATTAGTGAATAATTTCAGAGTGCTCTTGATGGCTGCACTCTCAGCGGCTCATTGGGACATTCCTTCCAACTATTTCTAAAAAAAACTCCTTTATGGAGGAGATAGACATATAAATATCTCATCATGCCTCCATTTTTAAAATTTGCGAGGCACCAGATTCTTAATTATTCAACTGAAAGTTTGGTGATATTGGCTCCAGGCAGAAATGCTACAGTAGTTTTTCCCAGTCTGGTGCCAAGATATAATGGGCTAAAAATTACAATTATTATGGTGGTTGGAAATAATAGGAGATATAATCCGGTACATTGAGGAGTCCAGTTTGAGGGAGCTTGTTGTCAAAAAAGGGAATAAACTCTGAAAAATCAGTATGTTTGATTCTCATGAAACCAAGGGAATGAAGTGAAACTGAAACATATAGAACAAAAAGAACAGCTAAGCAATTATATTTGTGTGCTATATCATGATTTATAACTATAGTTTGTAGAAGATGCTAGGTTTACATATAATATTAAGTAATAACTCATGGTTCAGAAATTTAAGTGTCTAAATTTGTATCAATTATTAATTGCTGATACCAAAAAATGACCCATGGAATCTCTGCATAGAATATATGGTTTAGACTAAACCACAATCTCCCCTTCTTTCTTCTATTTATTTTTTTAATTGCTAAATGGAGCTTACAAGATTTCTTTCTCAAAAGAATAGAATAGAATAGAATAGAATAGAATAGAATAGAATAGGATAGGATAGGATAGGATAGGATAGGATAGAATAGAATAGAATAGAATAGAATAGAATAGAATATTTATTTATTAGCCAAGTGTGATTGGACACACACAAATAATTTGTCTTTGGTGCATAAGCTCTCAGTGTACATACAAGCAACAAGTGATAATCAAAATCTTTTCTGATCTTCTAACAAGCCAAGTTAATGGGGAAGCCAGATTCACTTAACAACCATGTTACTAACTTAACAACGGCAGTGATCCATTTAACAACTGTGGCAAGAAAGATCATAAAATGGGGCAAAATTCATTTAACAAATGTCTCAATTAGCAACAAAACTCTCTCTCTCTCTCTCTTTCTTTCTTTCCCATCTTTATTATTTTTGCAAATACCTCAAGGTGACAGATTTATCCAACAGAGTTTCCTCCTCCTATTTTCCCTTCAACAACAACCCTGTGAGGTGAATTAGGCCTGAGAGAGAAAGTGACTAGCCCAAAGTCAACCAGCTAATTTTCATGCCTAAGGCAGGACTAGAACTCACAATTTCCTGGTGATTGGCACAAAGTCACACAGCCAGCCTTCATTCCTAAGGTGGGACTAGAACTCACCATCTCCTGCTTTCTAGCCTAATGCCTTAACCACTAGACCAAACTGGCTCTCCTACTACATATATTAGGGACATTTGATTAAATTCGTTTGGACACAGTTCAACTGAAGATTGGCCTTACTTTTGAGACGATGGCCCTGTGCAATAACCAACAAACAAAATGTGAATCTTGCTTGAAAAAAGATTAAGGCCGCTTCTGGCATAGAATGTCCTTTTTTTATCCCCCTCGATTGTCTGAAAAAAATCTTCAATCTGTAGGCTGAAGACACAACCACCATGACTGACTAATGTCTGCACATGATTTAATATATACATTCCTTCCCCCCCCCCTCGCAAAAGTTTAAGTTTTGCTGTCTGCCCTCCGAATTGCCCTGTCACTCAACCTGTGAATCATTTTAAACGGAGGAAACACTGTAATAAAGAATGAAGTGCATCAGGCTTCATTTGGATCGAGATGTTTATTGCTTTGCATTCCCCAGTCAAAGCTAAAATGAATTGTGTGGTAAGGCCAGGCAAGAAGCAAAAAAAAAAAAAAAAAATGTGGAGAAAACTCAGCCATCTGCAGAGCGACCCAGGAAATAAATATTCAACCTACTGCCAGCTGTTTCATTTATATAATAGATCAAGTCGCAGCATGCTTTCTTTCTTTCTTGTTCGGTTCTGTTTGAAAAATATAATAATAACTATCCTGTGCCGGGGAGGAAACTCTTCTTCTGAAACACAGACATTAGACATTTCCGTGTTTTTCTTCTAAACTAGGGCTCGTTTGAAAAAAAAAAAAGGTTCCAACTGGGAAAGTCAGGAATGGGGAACATGTCAGCTGGGATGTTGCAATCATCACAAATAGATGCCAGAGCCAAGTGTCTGAATTTTGATCAGGTGGGGACGTTACAATGATTTTTCTGTCTGAAAAAAAATCACGTTTTTCAGTGTCGTCGTAACTATGAACAGTCACTAAATGAATGGTAGTAAGTCCAGGACTGCTTGTTATCTTTCCTTAAGCATCACTGAAGGCTTTCAAAAAAAAGAGACTGGGCAACCATTTGTCTGGAATGGTACAGGGCCTCCTGCTTGAGCAGGGGGCTGGACTAGAAGACCTCCAAGGTCCCTTCCAACTCTATTATTCTAAGTTCTGTGACTTTAGGCCAGTGACTCTCTCTCTCTCTCTCAGCCAACCCCTCTAAAAATGGTTGTTGATGGTGGTTGGTTATTTATTCCAAGTGCCCTTCGGAGACCTGCAGTCTTGAAAGGGGGCTAACAAAACACATTCTTGAAGCAAATAAACAAGATAGGACCCAGGGCAGGTTTAGGTGTTGGAAAAGGCCTGAGTTTTATTTCAGCTGCTAATCTATTTTTATAGATCTCAACTTTTTATAGACCTCGTATGCTACCAGCCTGCCTTCCGTTGAGGACCGGTACACTGCACAAGCCAGAAAAAGGGCTGTGAAAAATGTCTACAGACCTCTCACATCCTGGACATAAACTGTTTCAACTTCTTCCCTCAGGATGAGGCATTGCACAGCAAAACAACTAGACACAAGGACAGATGCCATCACTCTCCTAAGCAACTAATCCCCACAACACTCTCCAACTATCTAGTACGGCTGTATTACTATTATCCTTCTCATCTTTCCTATTACCTATCTCCTTATTTTCTTATGACTATAACTTCGTTGCTCGCATCTTACGGTTTATATTAGTTGTTTTGTTTAGTATCCTAGTATGATTTATGTTGGTTGCTTATTTTAGTATCTTGTGACTATCACTAACTGTTGTACCATATGATTTATAATGAATGTATTTTATGATGATTATGATCATGGTTTATCATGTTACTTGTATGCACACTGAGAGCTTCTGCACCAGAGATAAATTCCTTGTGTGTCCAATCACGCGTGGTCAATAAAGAATTCTATTCTATTCTATTCTATTCTATTCTATTCTATTCTATTCTATTCTATTCTATTCTATTCTATTCTGGATATTTCACAATTACACCCCTTAGGAATCCTACTTCTCCGTCTACTATCACTCTGTAAGATGTACTTAGCTTTGATAGGGTCTCTGAATGTAAATGTAAATGCACATTCATGCGGAGGAAACAGGTTAGCATTTGAACACTTCTGGCACATATAAGAAAGAGGAATGGGTTCTTCTTACCTGCATAGTGATCAAACACTGTTGGTACATATTCTTCTGGAAATGCATCATTGGCGTAACTCATCAGCAGGCAGGTCTTCCCAACAGCTCCATCACCAATCACCACACACTTGAGCATCTTCTTCACGCTGCTATCCAAGTAGCCGGGCTCTTCTTCTTTGCCACTCATGCTGGTTGTACCTGCTTTTCTTTTTTCTTTTTTTCCCTTCCAGCTTTTGCAAGCACACCTGAAAGAGCACAGATCCCAAAGGAGAATTTCAGTCGTTGATAGCAGGCTTCTTCTTCAATGAGTTTTGTTGTTGTTCTTGTTGTTGTTGTTATTGCTATTGCTGTTGCCGCATGGCAGACAATCATGAAATCATAACTTCAGTTTCTACACTTGATCTTTTCAAGCCACAGAGAACCATGTGAGGGAATAAATAGACAACTGACATGCGTGTCGTTAGTAGTTCAAGTCAGGAAATCTTCATTTTGCATACAGAGACTCTGGTATTTCTCACGGCTTAAAAATAGCAGCAATCAGAGGAGCTGAATGTCTGTTCCTCTGCTCTGGTTTGGCCTGAAAAATCAGGGATTCGTGCTAAATCCATTCCATTTTTCAATCGCATTTCCAAAGAGAACGTGGAAACTGGAACAAATTCATGGAGGGACTCTCTCTCTCTCTCTCTCTCTCTCTCTCTCTCTTTCTCTCTCTCTCTCTGTGTCTCTCTTGTTCTTTTTATTTCACGCAATCCCTTTATTTTCTCCAGTTTGCTCTATGTCAGGAAATCATGGGTTTCCTGCTGAATTCCATATTAGGATCAGTGGGGCTCATGAAGGGCTGCAAACAATAGAAGCTCTGTGTGTGTTTATACTTTACAGGAACTCTGCCAGGATGTGGAAGAAGAAAAACACTAGAGGTCTCACTGCAGACTGCAGTTCACAAGCTTCCTGCTCCAAAAGATCCATCTGGACAACGTCGTCACTCTTCTCTCAGGAGCGCCCACACATAAAACCATTCTTGGTGAGATTGATATTATATTGAGCTACCCCTGGATTGACCTCTGCGAGAGTGATTGGCAGCATCTGGGACAAAGTAAGAAGAGTTGTCATCATTTCTGTTTAAAAACACTTCTAGTGAACTCTTAGAATTTTCACTACTCAACAGATTGCCCTTCCTCAAACTTCACTGTGAATTTATCTGCTCCTCGATTGCCATCAGTTGGCCACAAAAAATTATCTCTGCCTTTTCTTCTTTTCCTACCAGGCTGCAATATTTTGTCTTAAATTACAAGCACAGTTATGAACAAAATGCTCATCTGTCCCTTCACTGTGTAGGCAAATATGTGGCACTTTATCAGCTATTGTTTATATTCAACAATTCTGCAGTTAAGAACCAAACTTCAAGAAGTATAATATGAACTGAATACAGTATGTCATCAGCTATGACATTTAAATTGTTTGTTCTTATCCATTCCAGCTTAAACTTCCTTTGGAATTATGTACCTGTTGCCCTATTCTAGCTAAACAGTGATTAGAAAGCAAGAATTGAGCTTTCTTACTTGCATGGAGAAAGATACAAAATTGAGGGAATAAATTAAGCTGTGTCTAAACCTTAACCTCCACATAGTGATCCTCTCCAATCTGGTACTGTCGGTGTGTTGGGCATACAACTCTCAAAATTGCATGGCAGACTAGCTGTTGGCTACCCTGGACAGAAATTTGTAAAGCTTTTTGAAGTTATTCCAATAAAGGTAATCCTCATCCTACGACCACAATTGAGACCAAAATTATCTGTTGCTAAGCAAGGTAGTTAAGTGAGTTGCACCATGGTTGTTAAGTGAATCAGTGCAATTGTTAAATGAATCCGGCTTCCCCAATTGACTTTGTTTGCCGCAAGCCATCTGTGAAGGTCACAAATAGCAATCATGTGACCCAGGGTTGCTTCAACAGTCACAAACACATGTTAGTTGCCAAGCATTTGAATTTGATCATGTGACCCTGGGGATGCTGCAACAGTTTTAAGTGTGAGGACTGGCTGTAAGTAACTTTTTTTAAGTGCAGTTGTAACTTCATACAGTCACTAAACAAATATTTGTAAGTGAAGATCTAACTGTATGGTGCTTGTTCTCTTATCTAAACACATTGCAGTTTTACACCATCCTTGCTCATAGCCTTCTGACCAGTTGGTGACTTTATTGGACACTTTCCATTGCATGAGATAGAAGTTTACTCCTAAACCTTCTGATATCATCACAGGAGGGGGAAGTACAATGGAAAACATTCAGCAAAATTTTCAATTGTTTGTTGGGAGAGAGGAGTTCTTCAGTTCATTTTTCATGCCACATCTGGTAAGTTTTGCTCTGGGATGCTTGCTTTTTAAATGTGAAAATGTTTGTTTTCAGTGTAGTATGAAGTAAAGGAATTTATTTTATTAAGCAGCAAAAAAGGAAAAGAAAAATGCTCAGTGGGCCAATTCCCCAGTTTCCCATTTGAGTCAAGAAACAGACTTACTTCAGCTGATGACTGCACAGTAAATTGATTTACAGGACCTGCACCCACCAGTTGACTTCTTCATACAAACACAATCAGCAGGATATCTCATAAATTAACTTTTATGTATGCATAGTGGAATGTTCAGACTTAATATGTTAGAGTTGGGTATTTAGAAGAGTATTTCATTACACCAAATTATGGTTTTTTTTCAGGCATTTGCTTTAAAAAGGAGTCTCCGATTTGAAATGTAAAGGCTTGCAGACTAAAACACATGAAGAATGGTTGCAGGATTTGAGTATGGCTAGTCTAGAGAAAAGAAGGACTAGGGGTGACATGGTAGCAGTATCCCAGTATTTAAGGGACTGCAAAGAAGAGAGCACCTGAGGGCGGGTCAAGAAACAATGGATACAAACTAATCAAGAAGAGGAGCAACCTGGAATCAAAGGAGAAACTTCCTAACACTTCCTAGCCTTCTCCGAACATTTTTAAAAATATTCCAGTTAGAACAATTGACCAATGGAACAGCTTGCCTTCAGAAGTTATGGATACTCCATCACTGGAGGTTTTTAAGAAGAAACTGGACAGCCACTTGTCTAAAATGGTATAGGGTCTTCTGCTTGAGCAGGGGTTAGATTCGAAGACCTCCAAGGTATCTGAATTGAACTGAATGAAAAACAGAACAGTATGTAAAAGTTAAATTTATATTTATCAGTTAAATCCATGAACCAAAGTCAGTTCTGATGTAAGCACTTTGGTGTCTCCAGTTTGGACTAGGTTATAAGAGTTTTTGACAATTCTTTAGCGCTGTTGTAAGTTGGGGTTCCTGGCAATGATGCAATTGGATGGAGAGGTATGTCTGGCCTGTATGCTTTGCGTAGGCTTACATTGGCTTGTGTGCTTTGCACTGTGTCCAAAGCACACAGGCCAGACATACTTCTTGATCCAATTGTATCATTGCCAGGGACCCCCACCTAAACATTGCTAAATAATTGACAGAAAGGCTTGGACACTTCACAGAGGGAAGCAAATGCTCTATCAGCTCCCCATTACAGTTCCTCCAAAGAATCACACACATGATGATGGATGAAAATGAAATCATGGTCTCATTTGATGTCACTGTTTACATCCATAGACCCAGAACTGACCAGGGAATCCATGACAACACTGCTGCACAGCATATGGATTGAACCAAGTGCACCAAGATTGAAATACCCAGAATCCTGGATCTTGTCAACCTTTGCCTAATCACACACTTTCAGTTCAATGGAGAAATATATCAACAAATTAAAGGAATAGCCATGGAATCACTGCTTTCGGGACTGATAGCAGAGATTGTGGTGCAGTGTCTGGAATCTATAGCACTTCCTCGCATACAACCCAAAATATGGATCCAGTACATAGATGACACCTTTGTCATAATAAAAAAGACCAACTGGAGAACACCTATGTGATCATCAACAACAACTTCAGGGAAATGGAATACACTGGAGAGTGAAATAACAACAGCATTCTACCCTTCCTGAATGTACTCATTGATAGAGCAGTAATGGCAATTAGAAACACAGGTCTATCATAGGACTACCCAAGCCAACCAGGTGCTCCACTACCAGGGCATCAACCCAGTTCTCATAAGAATAATGTGGGAGCATTATTTGGATGAACACAGGCATCCTGGCTACCCTGGGCATCAGAGGTGGAAGGAGACAGATTGTCTGTAGAGCATCTTCTAGCGAGATAGATATCCATGCAACTTCATTAGTGGGTGAACCCAATGTAGCACAGCCAACATAGGCTGTGATGGGGATGACATTGCTATACATTGGGGGCATCTCTGAAGCCATCAGCAGATTATTGCAACCAAATGACATCACTAGGGAGCCCTCCAAAATATCCTAGGTAGGTTGGACCACCCAGCAACCTTAGAGGAAAAAGCATTGTAAGTACTGCAACAGCCACTATGTGAGATAAACAAGCAGAGGACTAATGGGCACATTCACAAACACCAAGCAGTCAGAAGACATGATGAAAGCTCCTTAATTTCGCAACACATGGGCAGACTTAACCATAGATTCAACTGGGAAATTGTGAGCATCCTAGACCAAGCCAAGTCTAAAAACACTAGAAAATTCCCAGAAGACTGGCACTCAGACAAATCACCTATCAACAAGCATATGGAGATAAACAACGTCTACATACCATTCAAAAAAGACTAACAAGCTAACACTAAACAACAGCCCAAACAAGGAACCACAAAGACCACTCTCACCAACACTGACAGGCAAAACTACTAGTACATAAAATGAGCACAAACCCCACTCCTTACTAGCACTGATGATGTTAACTAGTTTGGTAATGAAATGTCTGCAAGAAAACAACCAAGCTTAGAGAGCACCAAGGATCCCTGTGTTATAGTATTAACTCATCTTTTAAGGGGAGGCTTAGGCAAGAGTTGAACACCGATTTTGTTTTTTATTTCTGTTCATAAAAGAAGAAAGAAAAAGGGGTATGGCTAAATTCTGACATTTTGCTTTTTAATTTTGAGACCCCTGCTATCTCTGGGTGTAAGTGTTTGGGCAAATGTGGAAGAGAGCTGCAGCTCCATATACTCCTCCTTATGTTGCAACCTGATGAATCCAGTCCTACAAAGGAAAACAACCCCTTATAACACCCAACTCATACAGTACTTGCAGACATACAATTTAGAATCCCTTCATAGAGTGGAATAATAGTGTTATTTTTCAACTCATCTGATTTATCCTCATCTTTAAATGATGTTGTTTTCTCCCAAAGGCAAATATTGCATAATGTGAATTGCAAAATGATTGCTTACTAATTTGAATGGGGATTGAAGTGACATGAAACCAGTGGGGAGGATAGAGAACCTGCCTTATTAATGTGCAGTTATTTCTGAATTATACTGACCATGAACTGTGTCAGGTTACTTGCTCACAAAATACAGCTGTTGCCCCTTTAGTGGAGCAGAATCCTCCCTTCCAGCTGCTTTGTTCATAGCTTCACAGTTTTAATTTTAGTTTTCCATGGCAGATGTGATGACATATTCAGATCTCTGAGTGAACACAGTAATTGTGGGAATATCCATGTTCTTGGATTCCCACCAGATCTCTCAATTCCACGCTAGCTTCAGACTTATTTCCCCTTTTTATTTCGCTGGATATTCAAATGCCGCAATGAGGTGGATGGCAAGCAAATAAATAAATAAATAAATAATACTAATAATAAATAAATATGTATTGGGGGGGGGGGGGGGGGGGGGGGGGGGGGGGGGGGGGGGGGGGGGGGGGGGGGGGGGGGGGGGGGGGGGGGGG
>JANHFL010003546.1:83665-94112 GCA_032468155.1 Oxyrhabdium leporinum | reverse complement strand
TCAAAAGAAGGTGGTTCTGAATTTCTCTTTTGGGTGTGGAAAAACCTGGGCCTTCAGATTCAGGTTTTTCCCAGATGGGCCTTCAGATTCAGGTTTTTCCCAGATCTTTAATAAACTCTTACTTGGATTAATTCTTATCTGAGTGATTTATTGGAACTTAGATGGAACGCTGACAGTAGGTTTTTCCTCTCCCTCCCAATTGACAGCAGAAACATTGTTAGCCTTTGGGGTAGGCCAGATTAGGAAACTGACACCCAAGAAAAACTGGAGTTGTACTTTATTAGTCTTTATAATAACAAAATCCTGAAAACATGACAGAGTTTCCTCTTATATCAGAGAGAGTGAAGACGTGGCAATCTTCTTTTCACCCCTTCCTGTTTTCCCAGGCCAAGCTCATCTTTTACTAATAGTTGCCACAAATCAAGGTCATCTTCGTATTTCTCTACACAGATACAATATAATGTCATTTCACATATTACAAGACAGAGAGAAAAAACTAAAATAATTGTGCATTTTTGGCAATGTCCTGTTTAATGTAATTACTATATTGCACATATTTATACATTTGAATGTAAAATAAACATACTTACATGCAAAAGATGATAAACACTAGTGGTACTGGGAAACAGTGGTTTGTAGCACCTATGGTTTCTGTAGCAGAGTCATGGGCAACCACCAGGGGGTGAGAAGAAGCAAAAGCAAACCAATGCTGAGACATCATGCAAATGCAAGTTTTCATCAAACATCATGATGTAAATAGGACACTGCACCATCTCCATGATGATAACAGACATGTGATTTTGGTTATATCATGGCTTGTAACAGATGTTGCTGAGCCCAGCTTCCCTTCCTTCCAGATTAGACTTTTATATCCTAAAGATCTGCGCTGGTGGCTCAGAAGCCCCAGCTGGAATCTTCAAACCCAGTTTTAACAAAAAAGTACACAACCCTACTTATATACCAGCAAAATCAACTAGTAAAGCATTTCCTGGATTACACAGCTTATGCAGTAAACTGCTATAATAGTTATCGTGATAGCTCTCTGTTGAAGCTTCTATAGCTCCTACATATGTCTTTTTAAAGATGTGATTTCCAGAACAAGATACTTCAAGGGTGACCTAATCAGTGCACGTTACAATGAAATGAGAGATGCTATTCAGGGTTATGTTGGATGCCATCTGCTATTCCTGGACCACTTGCATGTTGTGGTCATCATCCATTAATTTCCATCCATTGTTTCTTGTCTTGTCTTCTGGTGCTTTGAAATATAGGTTGACTCCCTCCCCCCCGCTTTGTGGCAGCCTCTCAAATATTGGAACACTGCAATCATGTCATTCATAGTCCTTCTTTTCATTAAATTAAACATACCCAGTTTCTGCAACCATTGATCACAGTATTCAGCTTCCAACCCCTTAATTATCTTTGCTGCTCTTCTCTGTGCATCTTTTTTGTATCCTGGTGACCAAAACTGGACACAATATTCCAGGGGTTGTCTTACCAAAGCAGTACCCAACTAGCTTCTGATAAGCAAAGTCAGTGAAGAAAGCCAGATTTATTGAACAACTGTATGATTCAGTTAACTGCAGTGAACAACTGTGGCAAAGAAGGTGATAAAATCAGACACAAGTCACTTAACAGTCGCCTTGCTTAGCAATGGAAATTTTGATCCCAACTGTGGTTGAGGACTACCTGTACTCTACTTCTGTTTATGAAAAAAATGGCCTTTGTGTGTGTGCATATCACAACTCCATGATATTAAGCCTCAGCTGATATTTTTTTCCCCAACAATAATCTCTGTACAAGTAGTGAGCAGTGTGGTGGCCTAGAGGTGGAGTGCTTGCCTCACAATGAGAAGGCTATGAGTTAGATTCTAGGTAGCAGCAGATATTTCTGGGCGCACAGAGAAAATATCTGCTGTGAACTCCATGTAGGCATCAGGAAGGACATCCGGCTAGCAAACGCTCAGCTTCATTCAGTCAGACTCCACCCCAATGCAAGGGATTACAGGGTCGTTAAAAGAAAAAAAATCTCTGTATCAGTAGTCCTCAACATATGACCAATATTGAGCCCAAAGTTTCTGTTGTTAAGCAAGACAGTTATTAAGTGAGTTTTGCCCCATTTTACGACTTTTCTTGCCACAGTTGTTAAGTGGATCACTGCAGTTGTTAATAATATAGTTGTTAAGTGAATCTGATTTCCCCATTGACATTGTCAGAAGGTTACAAAAGATGATCACATGACCCTGGGACACTGCAAGTATCATGAATATGAACCAGTTGCCAAATTTTGATCACGTGGCAATGGGGATGCTGCAACGGTCAAAAGTGCAAAAAACAGTTATAAATCACTTTTTCCAGCCCCATGGTAACTTTGAACAGTCACTAAATGAAGGGTTGCAAGTAGAGGACTACATGTACACAGTTTCAGTACAGGAAAGCTGGTGTTGACAGATGTAAGGAATGGCATGTATGACTGCACTTTCTGGACCAATTGTGGTCCTGCTTTTGGAACCACATCAGAGCCTGAAGGGGTGGTCATCTTGGGAGCAGCAAATGCAAAGCAGCTCTACCATTACTACCAGTTTTCTTTTTTGAAATGTCCTCTTTCTTTCCATTACTACAATAAATTACATTTTTATTATACTTAAAGACCAGCACAAGGAAGGTGGGTACAGTCAGTTAAAAAACATAGAAAATATGTCAGAGTCTAACAACAAAAGAGGCAAGAGCATTAGATGGGTATAAGGCATCATAGAAGTTAGTGTGTAGCAAATTAAATCTATCACAGTAGAGAAATCTTATTTAGTAAGATAAGCTGGATGCTTTTTAAGACTAGTTTATGGCTAGTCTTTATGGCGCATGTCACCATCTGATGAATTTAAGCACTTCTGCGCAGAACGTGGCAACATTATAGATGTTGTAGCTTGTTAGTATCTGTAAGCAGCAGGGAGATTCAGAATTATCCTGTGCACTTTGGATATTTGTCAGGTCCCACCTCTACTCCTTACTCAAGAAAGCAGAACCCTTGAAATGATGCATTTCAAAAGGAAACTTTTATTGAGCAGAAGTGATAGCAAGACAAAGAGAAAGCAGATTCTAAATCCCCTTAGACAAAACTATTAGAATTAAGGCACTAGAAATCCCTCCTCGTAGTCCGATGTGTATTTAGCCAATACACAGGTGCACAGTTGTTATTGTAACGGTCTTCCTGAGAAATAGATAAGTGCGCTTTCTCAGGGCCATCTCCTTTCACTGCAAAGTGAAAGAATCCACATGGTCTCCCCCCTCCCTTCTACATTCCCCAAAAGGTGAGAAATGCTTAAGACAGCTAGGCACCAGAACATAGGTTATAAACTAGCAATGTTTAAAAGAGGTGCCCCCCCCTTCACCAGTTGAATGGCAGGATCACTTTTAGGGATCTGACACTACTTCTGCTGACTGCTGATTGCCAGCAGTTCAGCAATTCAATTCTCACTGGTTCAAGGTTGACTCAGCCTTCCATCCTTCCAAAGTCAGTAGAATGAGGACCCAGATTGTTGGGGGCAATAGGCTGACTCTGTAAACTGTTTAGAGAGGGCTGGAAAGCACTGTGAAGGAGTATATAAGTCTAAGTGCTATTGCTATTGCTCAGGCAAAAAACTCTATACCATTTCAGACAAAATCTCTTAATCACTTAATCACTCTTAAAAACTTCCAGTGTTGAGCATTCACAACTTCTAGAGGCAAGTTGTTCCACTAACTAGAATATTAAAAAAATGTTTGGAAAAGGGTATTAAGTGGAATTCTTCATTGGGGTGTCTTGTATTCTAGCAGCACCCTTAGGTAGTGTGAAGACATGTTGTTTTTTCCTCCATTTTCATTCTTTTATCATGTAATAAAAAGTACTTATTCCTAAATGTAATTTAATCCATGGAAGGATTTAGTGTGCAGTTAGTCTCTATCTCAGCTGAGGTGAAATGGCATAAAGATAAATTAATGAAGGTTAGGTCTACTTGCACAAATTTGCTCTGAGAGCTGTTATCATGGTGAAATCCAGCGCTGAATTGCAGGAGGAAGGAGTGAAAACGCAAATCAATGTTGTGTCTTTGGTATAGAGAAAGAGATCCAGAAGACGGAATCTTTCCTAGATCTTCATAATGCTTATCTGATAGTTATGCAGAGTATTCATCAGTCTAGCAAGTTTCCTTTCTATAGGCAAACAACAATAAAGAAATTATCTTGAGTAATTTATTGCATTGTTCTTGGTTTCTCGTGCCTGAGAGTTATAGAATATTTGTATTCAAAGATATTATATCCCCAGAATTCCTGTAAGACCTGGGAAGTCTGTTATTTTTCTGACCTAATTCTAGGTTTCTCAGAGAGATCTGGTTGGTTGTCGTGAAAAACAGGAATCTGGGTTTAAAGAACCTTTGGATGGACTCAGATGGATTCAAGGAATGGGGAGTCAAATGAGTTAATATGGCAATCACTTAGTTCAAGTATGAATCTTACACTGCAAAGCTTCCATCCACTGGTGGAATAGATGCCCTTCTTTACAGTAATGCACTTTTGTGATTGATACGTCAATGGATGGAATTCTTGATCATTTCTGCCATTCAGAGAAAAATCAGAAATAACTCTGAGAGTGACAATGCCAAATTGATTATCTGGCAATGCTAACAGGGAGGAAGAACTGGCAAAAGAACAATGTACCTAGCCAGGACCTGAAAGCAAAGGAAGATCAAAATTCTCATATTGATTTGAAATAACCAGCCAAATCTTTGATCGTTGCGAACCTTTTTGCTTGATAAATGTTTCTAAACATCAGGCACAGACTTCTATGCACAAACTGACCTTCCAGCTTTTTCAAACCCGTATAAGATTCTTGGAAGCAGCAAATGCCAATCATACCATTTCAGCTCCAGTTTTCTTTAGAGATGATGGATTTGGAGGGTAGGGATAGAATTCAGTGGGTGCATCTACAAACCAATACACATAAAAATACATGACCTCACTTCTGCTGTTCACTATTGGAGGTAGGAGATCATCTGGGTCTTTTTTGATTGGGCTTTAGGTCCGGGTAGAGAATCAAAATGGTACAGATTACACTGCGAATGACCATCTGGCAGGACTGGGATAAGGATGTGTGACTCTCAGGTTTCCACTTGATCTCTAGGCAGTTTTCAAGACCATTGATCATGGTATTCTTTTGGGCCAACCCCAGAGGTTGGGAGTGGGAAGTGCCATCTTGCAGTGGTACTCTTTTCTCCAGGTTACTTCCAGTAGGGGAGAGGTTGAGCACGAGGCTCTTGCTTGTAGGGTTCCTCAGGGCTTTATAGGCTCTCCATTTTTATTTAATATCTACACAAGGCTACCCATTATTCCTGGCAATGAAAAAACCCTTCATGGCAATAGTAGGGTGCCAATGCCCCACATCAAGTGAGGCCATGGCAAAATATCCCCACAATATTTCCACTTGAACTGTTAAGGAGCGTAGTATGGTGGTGCACTTCTATGTGTGGTGATGTCTTCAGGGTTTATTTTTTGGGCTGTGTGTGTGTTTCTTTGCAAATGCAGGAGAGCAAGCATCATTCTCTCTTCTCCTTATCCCATTTTTTTGCATTATTTTGCTCTCATGAACCTGCTGGATGGTGCCCTTTGGAACTGTCCAGGTTCTATTTATAATTGAGATGGGTTTGAGGTTTTTGTTTTTATTTTCCTCCGAGACTGAGAAACTGCTGACTAGAATATAGGGCAACTCAGAGCATTTCTGATTGCATTTTCCCCCTCTCAAAGATGGAAATATTTTTATATCTACGTGGGTGGTTCTTGCTTGGTGCTCAGGCAGACAGCTCCTTATGTGCCTGTCACACCTTGGCACCCTTGGATATTAATTGGGGTGGTGGGGGGGACACAATAAATAAACACAATTTGAAATAGAAATAGAAAACTGCAGAAAAAATATTTACTCTTCCCACTTCACATGGAACTTTTAAAAAGAAATAAAACACATCAAGGTGATGAGTGGCTATATTTAGATTGATTTATGTAACTGCTCTATTGGTCTTGAATAGTGACCTCACACCTCTTCCTTCAGCCCCATACATTCGGTAACATCTCCCTCCTAAATAAGGCTGGGTCTCTGCTTTAAATTTGTAAAGTCAGGGGCATCTGAGTTTGTCCGTGTGCCTAATTCCAAAAAGCAAGATGGCAGCTGTGGTGCCCATAAAAAAAGAAGTGAAACTTTGATCTTGGTTCTTTTTGATACTCCCACCCTCACCAAGAAAATATCCCTGTGCAAAGTACCAGAAGAGCTCTTCCAAACATGCACAAACGATTTTTTTTTTTGGTCCATCACTGCATCACAGCAGCTTGCTCATCCAGATTTAGAAGAAGCAAAAAAAAAAAAAGCAGGGGGTTCTATTTAGGCTTCTGGTAAGGTTAATTTATGGCACCTTTCTTTTTACAAATCTGCTTTAATAACAAGGTTGGGCAGCACTTCAGATCTGAAGAGCGTAGAGTGTGAAACAGTTCTCCTGTAAGAACTGTCACCCATTTCTTAAAGTAGCTGAGCTGTGTGATTCTGGGAATAGGCGCGTTTGGTTTAAAGGTTTATTGCCAAATATTGTACGTGTACCCAAGCATAGTCTGAAAGACATTTTCTCCTTGAAACCCAAAGAATTGCCTAGCCTTACTTGATAATACCTGGAAAACATAGTTCCCAACCAGCCGATGCGGTATAGTGATCAGGATGTTGGATTAGGATCAGAGAAACTCACTTCAAGTCTTCCCTCAGTTTGGGAAGCAAATTCACAAAGTGACTTTGGTTTAATAATTTGGGTCAACTTCATTGACCTCTTGGATTGTTGGCTGGAAAAAAATGAAGAAAGGTTTGTTGTGTATATTGCCTTGAGCTGCTGGAGACATTGTAGCAGTTTCCCTAATTTGGACCTTCCAGATGTATGGGACTTTAATTTCTATATAATAACACCAGTCAACCTGACTACTGATTTACTATATAGGGGTTTTTTTTAGAGGATTTGGCAAGAACAAGATAAAAAGAGTAAAATTACTAATATACATAATGTTTTTCCCTTGGATAACTTTAGGCATGTCATTTTAGGGCTCTTTATGAACATGTATTGGCATATCTATAATTGACTCTTTATGCATCTCATCTCATTTTAATGTTAAAGTCTTATCGTACTATGTACAAACACTTTCATGGATTTTTCTCCTTCATCTGCACCTAAGGTTGACCCTACAATTGGGTTTTTGCAGGATGCCCTTCCAATTATTGTCAAGAAAAGCAATCTTGGGCCTGAGATGCTCATTTCCTATTGCTGTCTTAGATGTGTTGACTGTGAGGGCCTTCAAGGTACTAAACTCACAAGTGTTTGGGGTGACTGTCCCACAAGGCATCACACAATCTTTCTTAGAGGTGAGGGGAGGTCTGGGCAAAGTTTGAAAATGTGCTTTAATTCACTAAAGCTTCAGTCAACTCGCTCCTTTACAGCAGATTCAGGACCTGCTTCAAAGCATTGAATCAGATTACATGGCTTTGAAACACTTCCTAGTCTTTCTAAGCACTTCGCAGTTTTGGAAACTTTTCCACTGTTTCTGCAGTCATTATAGACAATTTTCAATGTTGCAATTTGAAACACTCATTTGAAGAACACTGGGAAAGAGCTGGGTGATGTGATGGGTCTATTCCTTTGATCCCTTGATTAAACTCTTTGCCTATCAGATTAATCTCTTTGCTCTACGTTTTAGAGTAGAAGAACATTCAACTTCCCTGCTCTCGATTCTTTTTTCCATGCCAGCTCCTGTTTTTTCTTTTGTGCTAATGAAATCTCATACTTCTATGCTGGTCTTCTGAAGATAACTGGGAGTTGCCTTGCTTAGCCTGCCTTCCCATCAGGGAGAATAAAGATAAGATCCTCCCTAAGAAAGGTCAAGCTTGTTAAATAGCTTAACCAGCCCACCTGGTGCCCCAGAAAGTCAGTGATAACAGACTGCAAATCATCCCACTTTGCAAGGTTTAATCAGGGGAGATAGTTAAAAATATGTCTACTGTCAAAAAGGTATTCAGTTGATATGAGTCAGGATTAATGTCCTCTAGAGGGTCTGCCATTTGTGCTATTTTTACCCCATTCTGCCAAAAATAGAACAGCTCCATTTGTTTTGAAAATTGGACAAATCTGTATGGGAAAAATTTTTTGTATGGATTTCTATCTATGCTTCTGTACAAATTGATTTGGGTTACTCTTGAGGCCTAAACTTGAATGGTTTGAACTTATACCCTCTTCAAGGCTTAAAGGCTGTAGAGATTCTCAGTCATCCAGGTCATAGTTGTCGCAAAGGTGTTTTTTTTCAGGAGGCAACTGGACTTCCTTGTTTTTTCTTTTGAAGATGTTTTGCTTCTCATCCAAGAGGGTTCTTCAGCTCTGATTGGATGGCGGGGAATGGAAGGATTTATATTCCTTGGAGACAGCTGGTCATTTGCATCCTTTTAGAGCAGAGGTGTCAAATTCGCGGCCTGCGGGCCAGATGTGTCACGTGCTGGCCCCGCCCCTGCCTGGTTTAGCGAAGGGGAAAAAAGTCCCGATATGTCACGTGATGACGCCATGATGATGCAAGTTTGACACTCCTGTTTTAGAGGGTCGTTGAAGCACTTGGAGGTTTATCCGTGTCCTCAGGGTCACCTGAGTAGTGCTCCTGGTTCCTGTAGTCTGCAATTTTTCCTTTGGAAATCCATTCCTACTACCACACTACTCAAAGGATGCTCATCCCAAATTGTTTAGCTAAAAGTCTGTAGAGATTCTCAGTCATCCAGGTCATGGTTGTCCTAAAGGTGCTTTTTTTCATGAGAAAAATGAGAATTTTTGAGATGAGAAGCAAAATGTCTTCAAAAGAAAAAAAACAAGAAAGCCTCCTGAAAAAAAGCACCTTTAGGACTCTTCAAGACTTGAATTTCCAGTTTAAATGGAATCAAGGCTGATTTAGCCAGACTTAAGATAGATACATACTGTAGAGAAGGTCTGTCTGTCTACAAGGTGAACGGAGATTCTCTTGTTACTAGGGAATAGTTGATGGAAGGAAGGCACAAGAATGGAAGCAAACAGGTGGATTTCTTTTCTGCCTCAGAAAGAATTTTCTTGATTTGCTCTCTCTGCAGTGACCAAATTCCATGGCTACAGCCAAAAGTAACTTGGAACTAACTGCATCTATTATGTCTGTAAGGAAGGGGGAAAAAAAAGAACGGACAAATCTATCCTTCTCTCATTCTCTTATGTTCAGTTTTTAAAATAAAGCACAAGCTGTGACAAGCCAGGTATTCGATACTCCTATAAAACTATGACAATAAAATGAATTTACATTGGTTCACTTTTAACATCTAGGCAACTAGTAAAAACTACAGAAAGGAAAAACACAATTTATTGAAAAGCCTTGGAAACTGCATCACAAATAGGTACTGACCAAGTGAGCCTCCATGTGGAAAGAGTTTGCTGGCTAGGATGTAACTCCAGTTGTTTCACTTCAGAAACTGAGTTAATAGCATTTAAGAAGGATCCCAGTGTCTGAGAAACTGTTCATCATCAAGAAGGCAATTGCTCCTTAGCTATCATGGTATGACTGAAACGAAGAAGTAAAAACAAACAAACAGGGCAGCTCTTACTTTCTGCATTCGACTTCTTTTCCCATTATCTGTTACTTGGCAGCAGTCACTCTCTGTTGAAGTGAGGGAAATCTGTCCAAACTCTCAGAACCACAAATATTCCAGTTACTTGTAGGCAAGAATGAATCCTGCAACTTGCTTATTCTCTTCTCCCTGTCCTCCATCCATTTTCATTTTCCGCTGTGTCTGTGAGATCGTAACTCCAAGGGAAGCTTTTTACTAATCTTAAAAGTGCTGTCCTCAAAAGGCTTTTATTTTTCATCTTAAGAATGGAGTAAAAATGCTTCAAATAAGGAAATTGAACAAGTAATGTGTAACTGCTATCTTGTACCACTAGCTTTGCCTGGTATAACAAATGGTTTACTTGTCTCAGAAATGTAATTCCAATCTAACCATAGATATACAGAACAAAATACAGTAGAAGAATACACAGGGCACTGTGTGATTAAAAGCAGATGCTTGCATCTCATATACAACCTTCTTGTTCAGTCTATGCCAATGTAATATAAAACACTTATGAGCCAAGGCACAGTGGTTAGAGTGTAGTTCTGCTGACAGCCGGCTGCTTGCAATTTGGCAATTCAAATCTCACCAGGCTCAAGGTTGACTCATCCTTCCATCCTTCCGAGGTGAGTAAAATGAAGACCCAGATTGTTGGGGGCAATATGCTTGTCAGTGTTCCAATGAAATCCCCCATTGTCCATTCAGCACTGGGAAACAAAGTTCATCCAAGTAAGAATTTATTGAAGAAGTCATATTGGCACATCTGGGAAAACCTGAATCTGAAAGT
>JANHFL010003546.1:54376-75777 GCA_032468155.1 Oxyrhabdium leporinum | reverse complement strand
ATTTCTACCATTTGGTTCTAAGGGCTCTTCCAAAACTCCAGCTGCTAGTGAATATGGCTGAGCATTATCATCATGGAACTGGCTGCCCAGCAAAAATTCCAGAACATTGTCATTTTTCTAACACCAAAGGAAGAAAGCTAAGATGAGATCAAATGTACAAGTCTAAGGAGCAGGATTAATTCTATTGGGAAATTTTTAATTGGTTTTCAGGACCTCTGTCTACTAGGCTAGAGCAAATTACACAATTAATATGCAAGTATGATTTAATTACAAAGCAGTTCTGAAACCATCTAAATTAATTATTTAGCATGAAGATTGAAAGAAATATGTTGACTTTTCCTCCACGGTTAATATATGTATGTTCTCAGAAGCTTTGAGCCTCATGATAATTCCTTCCTCAGGTGAATAGTTATGGCTGTGATACATATATTCATATGTAAATGAATATTGCATACCTGATCCCATCTCTGAAAAGAAATGGAAGTGTTATCATTCGTTTATCAAACATCTACTACCAGCATCTTTACAAAGACAGCAGCTGGTCCATCAAGACATCTGTTATCTCTTCAAGATAACTCAGGTAAAGAACGTGCAATACACAGCTGACTTTATAAATAAATATCTTTGACATTTTCCCATTAACTCAAAGATACTTCTGCATGTTGGGAAATTTGCTGAAAGATGCTGGGATAGTCTTGCTGGAAGCTTCACCTTGCTGGAAGCTTCATCTTCTCTCCATCCCAGATACTGTACTACTTTTATGGCTGCACACACAATACAAAGAGAGAGGAGCTAAATAGAAGCCTTTTGACAGGTCTACTAAACTTATCACTCATCTGTTATCTGAATGGCTTTAAACATATCACTTAAACAGCAAGAGAGAAGAGGAAACCCAGGATAATGTCTCTAGTCAAACTTTGGTCATCTGGGCACAGAAACAGCCACATTTTTTGTGTTATCTCCTATGTCATATATAACAATCCATCTTCCAAATTTACTCTGATAACATCAGCCTCATGGAATAGATTGGGCTGAGAAAAAGAGAGTAGGCTGGTATTTCTATGAGTAAATTCATAGCTGCTTTCTAGCGTTGCATTGTTCCATTTTTTCCCACCCCATGTGCTTACACTTGATTGTTCTCGCTTACAAATGACTTTCTCATTCTCTGCAATTTCACAAGTGATAGGTTGTGAACTTGGTTACTATTGATTTGGCTTGGTTATTTTCAAATGCTCTTCTGCAAGACCTCTGTCCATCTGCCCCTTCTTACAGAGGCAGTTACTGTTCAAAAATAAGAAAGCTTATAGTTCTCTTCAACACTGCTATATTAATCAAGAGTGCATAAAAGGCAGCTAGTCAGGAGACACAGAAGATGCTGATTCAAAGAATGGAGCAAATGGATTTTTTTTTGTTCCAGGAATGGAGAATCTCTATTTAAGCCAGGAGCTGGCAACTCCCTTTAAGCAGACCCAAAAATAATTTTCTTGTAGTCCTAATGTGCATTCACTCCCAATTCTGAAATTGCAAATATCACAAAGATTGTAGCACTTGCCTTACATAGGTTTACCTTGCTTACCCTTCCCAAAAGTAGAAAACAAAATAAATAAAACCTCATCCTTGCCCATATGATAGATGTAGTCCTGCCATTAAAAAAAGAAATTATAAACTGATGGAAGACATTGTAACTAGATGAGGTGCTGGGAAATGAGAAATGAATTTTATCTAGCATTCAGTTTCCAAAGCAAAATATCAAAGCTTCACTTTGATCTTGCCAATTTAAACCCTGCTCATTGTTAGTATCAGGTCTATCCACAGGAAATAGTCAAAAAAGTCAAGATGTGTGATTGACATACTGTGACTGAAGAATTTTCACAATAACACACATAAAAACAGGTCATCAGGGCCATCATCTTTTTTTTTGGGGGGGGGGCTGTACCCTATAGCCCTCTGATTGACATGGAAGCTTCCAAAATGTTATCCACATGCCATTTAGATTTACAAACAGAAGGGGATCTAATCGTGTCTGAGTGCTGAATGGACGAGCGGAACTGTGATGGAATCCTGACAGTTCCATGAATACAAAAAGTTTTGGTTGCCAGGCTCTAAAACAATCTAATTAGAGGGAACCCAAAGTAGGCAGTTAATCAGAAAGGTGCAAATTTCAAAATGCTGCCGTTTTGGGAAATCTTTAGAAGATAATTTTCCACTGCAAAGCAGGTTGAATTACCTTTCCTAGAGATAATTCCTCTCATTATTATGTTGCTGGCTTTTTTTGTTATTTCCCTTATTCCCATTGTAAATATGAACTCGAATTGATTGTGCTTCATACCCTCCATTTCTAAAAAGTAATCTTGCTGGAGGATTTGGTTTAATGAGTTCAATAAAATATTCTTTTTTTGTGTGTGGTTATACTGTGTCTAAACTGCAGCAAAAGAAAGCTTAGATAGAAAGTCTCATGACTCACTTCCACTCTAGCTGTTGATACTTAGTAAGCTTTCTCCCAGGACAATTTTATTCTGGTTCTTTCCTCCCCTCCCTTTTTTCTTTTCAGGCCTGTCAAAGTACATTAAGGACACCTACCTGAGTGAAAACTGTTATGTCTTTCATAAATTGCTTGATCAGTCATCTTCCTCCTAGGCCTAAGTGGCTGTTAAATTTAAATATTCACATGACGTTTCTATATTTAATATTTTAATAGCTCTAAGAATTTCTTGGCTCCACACAATGTTTTATACTTCATCAGTTGCAAGACATAGAAAGCTGAGAATAGAAAATTTTAAAATTTCCACAATGCCCTGCCAGTTGTGCTGAATTAATCATTGCAAAGGTAATTAAATTGGCTTCTTGGCTGCCAATTCCTAATGTGGAAAGGCATTCTTTTCTAAGGACTTCCTCAATCTAGATTCAACTCTGCCATATATACTACATTTTTATAAACATCCCTTCTTACCTGTCCAGTCCAACTGTGACTTGAGCAGGATATTCCATATATGCTGATTTGTAAGTAGGGATGTACACCATGATTAATACCAGACCAGCAATTAAACAGGAAAAAATATCCCAATCAAGAAACCATGAATGCTGGCAATCAATTAGTAAACAGCTTAAACAAGGAAGTACCAAGAAGAAAACAAACTCCCACCAACCCAGAAAGGGCAAGGAACTAGTGAAGATGTCACCTGGTTGGGTAATGAAATGTCAAGTGCAGACAGCAACAGACTCCACAGTTCAACCCTGAGCTACAAATATTCTCTTCTACTCATATCCCACACATATCAGAACAAGATTTCATCAGTTGAAACTGATACCTTAGGCACACTTCCAGGGTTCTGCATTTTTGTGTGCTGCAACTGCTAAAAAAAAAAAGCCGATGCAGTCCTAGGCTGCATTAACAGAGGGATAGAATCAAGATCACCTGAAGTATTAATACCACTTTATAATGCCTTAGTAAAACCACATTTGGAATCCAGTTTTGGTTGCCAAGATACAAAAAAGATCTTGAGAATCTAGAAAGAGTCCAGAGTAGAGCAACAAAGATGATTAGGGGACTGGAGGCTAAATCATATAAAGAATGGCTGCAGGAATTGGGGTTGTCTAATTTAATGAAAAGAAGGACTAGGGGTGATTTGATACCATTGTCCCAATATAACAGGGTCTGCCACAAAGAAGAGGGAGTTAAGATATTCTCCAAAGCACCTGAGGGCAGGACAAGAAGCAATGGGTGGAAACTAATGAAGGAGAGAAGCAACTTAGAACTAAGGAGAAATTTCCTGACAGTTAGAACAATGACAATGGAACAGCTTGCCTCCAGAAGTTGTAAATGCTCCAACATTGGAAGTTTTAAAGAAGAGATTGGATAATCATTTGTCTGAAATGGTATATGGTTTCCTGCCTAAGCAGGGGATTGGACTAGAAGACCTCCAAGATCCCTTCCAACTCTGTTATTCTGAAACAGATTCCATAGGGCCAATAGGTGATGCTATGGAGTGTATTTCCTTTTTATCATTTATTTTTCCCTTTACTTATTAGGACATACAGCCTTAGGTGTACCATTTTTCTCACATGGTAAATTTAATGGAGAGAATGGTAGATAAAGACAATCCCTGGGAGAGAGGTGGTGGCAATAAGAATAACCAAGCCTCTCTACCAAGGCAGGAAACAGGGCTAAAATTATGTGGATTTAGAGGATTTCTGATATTGGGTAAGTTTCCAAAATTTCGTCTTATGGCCACTATCATTATATTTCATAAAATAAATCAATGTCAAATATCAAATACAACCTTGAAAGTTTCTCCAATATCTCTTCTGTTCATGAACAAGAATCTGTCAGGTGCAAAGGTTCAGGACCATATATTAAGTTGCAGCACAGAAGCTTTATTTAAGCCTATCAACTAACACCACTAAAGTGGTACTAGATAAAGTTCAAACGAATTCAAGGGAGGCTGGACTTGGATAGTTTGTGGCAACATAAGGATTCTAAACTGATGGTACATTTAACTCCAGCCCCCATCTCTGTCTGCTGTTCTACAGAATCCACCCTTCTCTCTTTCATTCTTCCCCGAGACTGACGATTATGCCACAATCTGCATTATGAGCAGTTCCAGGGAGTGTATAGATGACATGTTAATTATTGAAAGTTGTATGACACTTATCAGTTCTAATCTGAATTAAACAAGATTTCTAAAAAGGGAAATGGTAGACAAAGATTACAAATAAATATGATTTCTTTTTATTAATGTGAATTTGCCCATTACTACCACTTATTTATTTTCATTTCTTATGTTGCCTTTGTATTCAAATGCAACTTTCCATTCACCTACTTTAATTTTTGGTGTTATTTCCAAAAGAATAAAAATTGGTTGAAACCAAAACTAATTCTAGTTGCCAATTAACTGGGAAACTTCAGGATTATTCAAATTTGCATGTTACCCTCCCAAAAAAGAAAAATGAGGAAAAGTAGTTTCAGCTTCTTGTATAAAATTTGTCAGCTGGGTAATAATTCTTACTTTAATTAAATCTGATTTAAATTTAATAATCATATTAATATCCTAACTAGACCTGGATATTTTCTCTGCCATGATCTTTGCATTTCCCTGAGTTGGGAGTAGTTACATCGATCTGGGAAATCATGTTTTACCTAGAACTTCATTTTATCTTGTTCATATTTCATCACTTTATCCCAGATTTTGTGACTGCATATATGAGCTCTGTAGAGGTAAAACCCTCTCCATGGAAACCAACAAACTGGAGAGGATCTAATGATCGTTTATTAGTCCAAAGCTAGGAGGTTACAGCCTCTTGACTAGATGAGTCAAGAGCAAAAGTTAGTGACTGATCTGATATAAAAGATTAATCAAAGGCAGCTTCAGTGCTGCATAATTGTGAGTAGGGAACGCTACCATATTATCTGCAAAATAATATAAGGATGTCATTCAAGTAAAAGCAGAACAGACACATTCCCTGATGGCAGCACAGCAGCTTTTGATTATATAAGTTACACAAATGCTTTACTTTTCCTAACAAGTTGTTCAGGTAGTCCTTGTTTAACTACCATAGTTGGGATTGGCAATGCAATAATTAAACAAGGAGGCTACTATGTGAAACTGCAACTCTGCTTACAATTTATTCCAGCTTTCCTTTGCTTTACAGACTTGCAAAGATTTATGTGAGGATTGGTTGCAAAGTTACTTTTTTTGTCATCATCGTAACTGTGAACGGTTGCTAAGTCAGTTGCTAAACAAGAACTACATGTATTGTGTTACTCACTTAAAAACAATAAGAAAAATAATATACAACAGTATGCATCCCTGAATCTTTCACTTTTGAGGCTTGATTTTTATCCAACTAGTTATTGCAGGCACAATAAAAAGTCCTCAAAATAAATTTACCCAGCTTATATAAATGCACAGTGGAGAATTACACATATAAGTGCAGGCATATAATTTTGTTTTTGGGCTGCAAAGTTCTATTCCAACTCCTCATAGGCTATCTTTTTAAAGCTGTTTTTCCCCCACTTACCAGTTGTTTGGGACATGGAGATCCTCTTGACAAACATCGTAACTGTTCCAGTACTTGGAAAAGTCTCCATAGATACATGATTGTATCTACGTAAAAATGTAAAAATGATTTGCTCTTTCTTCTTAGAGTTGCATTATGTCACTGGAAAATTTTATTACACACACAAACACACACACACACACACACACACACACACACACTTCCAATTAGAGCATTGGTCAAATGTACCAAATAATAAACAAAATTCTGTAGTAAAAAGAATGGCATCAAATATTATTGCAATGCATTGATCCCTGAATGTCTGAAATACACTGTGTTTCTGAAAGGCTATAAAAATGCATTCAGTTAAATAAATGCCTCATCTATTTAAATGTTGCTTTTAATAGTCAACCAAATGATAAAAACCACCATGGTTGACCCATTGCTTATGTCCCCTTTGAGATTGCAGACACCTAATAATTATATCTAGAATTACATTTGGAATTATATCTAGAATGAAGCATCAAGATTTTATGATTTTTCCAGGGTAGGCTCAATACACTTTAACAAGAAAATATGCATGCAAAAAAAAGGTGTAAAAACTCTCTGACATGGTACATTAAGCTGCCAGCTATGCACATGACAGTGTTTGCATAGTTGTTTCTAAGTGAATCAATTTTCTGACTTTTAGGAAACATTAGCCAAATGGATCAAGTTGATACAATGCATAACAAAAAACCCCAAAATGAACCAAGGTAGAACTAATCATATACTTTCAGCCACTAAGTCTTCAATGAAACTCATTATTTGTAAAGACCATTAAGTTGTTGTGGTTAATGATTGAGCACATCTTTTTCATGCAGAATGTCCCAGATTCAGTTTTTGTCTTCTCTAGGAAACAGCTGGGAGGAAATAAATAATTTGAAATTTTGGGAGCTCCTTTGATTTACTCTCTATGGTTCCTTTAGCACTAAGAATCTGACTTCAGGGGGTCAGATTTAAAATCTTATCCTTTATGATGGGAGGCTGAGAACTCTTCAAGAGATGGAGAATGAGGTAGAATGAGACCAGTCTTAAGACAAATGAGAGAGTTGATGTACTGTATTTTTTTTATTGAAGAAATGAAAGGAAATCCTGACACTTGTATGCTTGGAGGCAAGGCAAAGGTAAAAAAAGAAGAAACTTGTGTCATAAATAGTCCATTGAAGCTTCAAGCCATTCTAACTTACTTGGGAGCAAATCCCATTGTATTACATACTATTTTGAAGAAAACACCCCTGTGTAGACATACCATTTCTTCACTAGTGATTTTAGCAGTAACCCAGCCATCTCTGTGCCAATATATCAGTAATACATATAGGCTTTATGGTGCCAAGGTAATGATTGTGTGATGCTCCATAAATCACTAGTAAGATATAGTCTTACTTGTGAGAAAGCATTGTGAAAACCAGCAAGTCCTCGGAAAATGCAGAAGATGAAGACTGGAACGTGTCTACAGCATTACCTGTTTATTTGAATAGATCTCCCTTCAAAATATAAAGAGATATTTATTGACTCCAATATCCAGAATTTAAAAGACGGAGCATACAATGAGACGTACTGTGACATAAGTCAGCCAGATGCCTCGGTGGAGCTCCCAAGCAGAGTCAAATAGCCCTTCCTTCTAGGTCGTCTTCACTTTAAGTGATATTCAAAGTCATTCTGCTCTGGAACACGGAGCTTCCACTTCGCTATGGTGGGCTAAGGCTAAACGGATTCAGTAAACAAAGAACTCCCACCGATTCCTTCCAAAGGACGTTCTTTTCCAACTTTCTCTCACCCGAAGCAGAAAAGAAAGTTGGCCTTTTCTTTTCTTTCCTCTCCTCCTACTCCATCCTCTATATCCGAGTGAACCCAGTGGCCGCCTCCGCCCCCACTAGCTCTTCATTTCCCCGCTCGCCCTTCTCTCATTCGCCTCTGCATTTCCCCCCTTTCCAAACAAACGCCCGGCTCTTATGAATTATTTAGCCTTTTCTTTCCTGGCGGAGAGCTGCACCACGGCCGTATTCTCCTTGGCTGAACAGCTCCGTCGGACACTTTGAGCCACCAGTTCAAGGAGTCGGGGGAGGCAGGGCCAAGCGGAAAAGGGAAAACGGGACAGCTCAGCCCCGCCCCTGGAGAGCGGGCCGCTCCTGGCAATCCTCTGCTTCCCGAAACCGTCCCCTTTTCTCACTTCAGCGATTGGCCTTTCTGCTAAGAGGTCTCTGCGCGTGGAGCGGGCTTCTCCGTCAGTCTTTTTCTGCTCTTGCTCTGAGTCCCCGGCAGATGTGCAGAGGCTCATCGCGCAGCCACATTGCAACCGCTCAGCCCTTCTCTGGCTCGACCTAGTGGCGCCGCTGACTCCAGATTCAAGGCGGGGGAGAAGCAGCGTGCGAAGGAAACGGGAAAGCGCTTGGCCAACGCCGAAACCGGCAGGCTAGTTGAGAGCTGTCCAGGGTCCTGAACTTGCTCGGTGGAACCTTGGAGGATTAGACCACTTTGAAAACTTTCTCTCGAGCAGCCGGAGGAATGCTGGAATACAGGAATCGCTTCTCTTTTCTCGGTCCTTGACAAGCAGAAAAGTCGGACAATTGGTTTATGGTTCTCTCGTTTTTAAGGGAACTGTTCTACACCGTTCACAATCCCTATCTTCCCGGTTACCCGCCCCTTCCGTGTTGCGTTTAGATGCATAAGAAACATTGAGATCCAGACTCTGGTTTGGGCTGATCCTCCGTCCAGTTGCAGCAGGTCCGGGAGCGATCGCTTCGGAAAGCAGGCTTGGTCATGTTGCCTGCCCGTTGGGGCAGCAGCGGCGGCAAGAGCAACAGCGGGTCAAGCGCGCAGGCGCAATCTCCTCCGAGGCTGCAGTTTCTGAGCTGTGAGCGCAGCCTTGCCACAGTCTGGGCTTTACCAGCTGCTGGAGCGCTACTACCATGAACTGCCTCATCAATCTTCCCACAGCTACTCCACAACACTGGGCTCAAGAGACGTTCCGAGATCCTCCCAGCCCGCCCCACTGCGACCTCTTGACTCCAGAGCCCAGCTCTGCAGGCACAGGAGGATGCCGGGGGGCAAAAGGGGGCTGGTGGCACCACAGAATACCTTTTTGGAGAACATTGTCAGACGCTCAAGTGGTAAGTAGTTTCTTCTTCCTCGGCTTTCCCTTGTCCCCTGCAATACGGGATGGTCCAGGAGTGAAATACGTAGGGATTGAACTGCCTCTAAAGTTCTTAAAGTGTTTGTAAAAACATTTTTCTCAACTTGAATATGTTAGACGCTGAAGAAAGTGGTAATTTATGTTGTACTTTTAAATATGTTACACTGTAACTCTCAAGAAGAATTAGCGGGTTAGCTGTGATAGAATTTCCAACAACTCAAGAGTCACAAGAAAGCCTCTTACTTTCTTGATAGATATTGTAAATATGATGATTTTGCAATTACCATATTCGCATTATATCTTTATTATTATTCATATTAGTGTAACCATAATTATACATCTTGTTTAGCCAATGGTGATTAGCAGAATATCAGTAGGAAAAACTGAAAAGAAAAGAGAGATTATTCCCTGCCCCCAAGGAAACCTTTCCCAATTCATCATCTTTCAAATGTCTTGTATACAACTCACACTATCCCCATTTACTTCCATCAACCCAGCTGGACTTTATCAATGCTGGTACAGTGGATAGGTTTTAAATATCTAAGGTTGGGCAAGGCTGAGGCATATGTTTGGGGAGAGGGTCTGGTCACTGGAGTATATGTTTCGTTAGGATGGGAAAGATGCATTTTAGCAAGAAACAGAAGAATCCTATGCATTTTTCATAGGTAAACCTCACTGAAGTAAGCCTCATTAAATTCTATGACATATTTCACTAGATAATAAATGTAGGATTACAGTTACATTTTGCATCTTATGTAAACAGCAATAATAGCAACCAGCATTTTTTTTCACTGGAAAAAAACAAAATGCCCGAAGAAGCGCTAAGTCAGTTCTATAATTCTGAAGTTGAAATTGTTGAAAAAGTTAAATATTCACTGTGTATGGCAGTTTTACCTCTCCCTGAATTTTCTGCAAATGATAATGATACGGATTATAAGGAGCATGCCTCCAAGTTTAGATAAGTTTCACTACTTCATAATGAGTCTTTGACTCTTTATATTTATAACTATACTGTATCTATACTTTTATCAACCATCTCCCTCTCTCTCCATCTCTCTTGGTGTATTCACAGTTCCTTAGCTGAAGAAATTTAAATTGGGAATAAAATCTAGGTTAGAACAAGAAACAAAACTCTCTTTCCCCAAACCTCACTTCCTTTATCAAGCTATTTAAAGCAAATCTGCAAGAAGCATATCTATTTATCTCTATGTGTGTATGGGCTGATGGTAAAGCTAGTGTTTGTTTTGGCTTCTGGTTGAAATTACAGTTTGCACAATTATTACCTTTCATGTGTTGTGTAGTGAGAATATCAAAATAGCTATCAGCTTTTAGAAAAAGTGCTCATAATAGATGTGTGATAATTTTTAAACAATGCACAACTATATATATCCCATCTTTCTCCCCAAAGAGCATGGGACAGATTTTAACCACAGGTTTGAAAAATAGAACAGACTGAAAAAAAACAGTGACTAACTTAAGATCATCAAGCATATAAACATAAAGTGATTTGAGAAGATGCAAATTTAGAGGTCAAATGAACATTACAACTGAGATCCACTTAAACCTAAGCCACCCAGTGAAAATGAACAACTTTACTGGTTATCTGATATTACTGATGTATTTTGTTTTATATGTATCATTTTCCTTCTCTTTAGTGTTTTTGTAAACATTTAAAGTTACTCGTTCTGTCCAAGATGTTCCAGTGCTTGTAAGACCACAATACATATTAAACAAGCCTCAAGGAAATTGTGTTCTAAAAATGAAAAAAAGTCTGTGAGGTTTTGTCTTTAATTCCACTGTTAGGATAATTAATACAAGAATGTTGCTGTATAAAATATTGGCAAGATATCTGGAAGTGTTCACCCTCCTTCATTTCATGCATGATTGAAGATATGCCACATTGTTCCATTAAAGTAATAACAAATTGTCTGACTGTCTGTCTGTGTGTGCATGTGTGTGTGTTGATGCAAGCTGGCCTAAGAAAAAGAATAATACAGTACATTCTAAGTTTGTACTAAAGGATGGTTAATTCCCTATTTCCCCCTGGTACATGTATTTTCATGGATAAACAATTGTATTATTTTTAATATACTTAAGATTTCTTTTCTTACAGTCATACAGCCCCCAAAGAAGCTTTAAAATGATTCCATGCTAAGTGATACATCTCTGATAAGACATTGCTTTGTAAAACTTGGGCAGAGCAATCCTGTACAATAGGTAGGAGAAACTGAAAGGTGAAATGAAGTTCTGTTTGGCTTAAGAAAAGGAGAAGGGGGCTGGCCATTTTACCTTCCTCCAACACTTTATTCATCTTTTATTGGTGTATGTACTGTATATGAGTGCGTATGTAATTTTTCTAATATCTACTTTCTCATTGAACACAATAGAAGAAGATTCAGTCCAAAGCGGTTTTCTTCTATTCTGGGAATATAACAAATAAAGTAAACATTGCTATAACAAACTGAAGCCATATATATACACCATAATTTAACTTTGATAAGGTCCAGAATTTGCTTTTCTAGCACTTTTCGTAAGAAACTTGCAGATCAAGACAGAGCAAAGGGACTGTAGTTTAATGTCCTTTAAGGTAGCGGAATATTATAACATGATTGTTTCTCTGAAGATGATTCGGCATACAATGAAACCATATTATAGCTGTCTTTTACCATGATATGGAGCAGTATTTAAGGCATTTTTGGATAGATGATGAATAGATATGGTTGGAAGAGGTTGGAAGTTCACTGAAAACTCACAACCAACCATGGAGGAAATTTAGTGCTCTTGTAGTCCTCCTCTCTCTTTTTGCAGGTGAAAAGAACATTATGGATCCTCAGTACCCTGAATGATACATCTTGACAGTCTCATTACCATTGCATTTTCTTTGTCCTAGTAAAAAGCATCTCTCTGTATCATTGACTGTTCCTTCTATTTAGTTCAATGACTATTGGCTGAAATTCTCATGGAACCACTAAAAGAAGACAGGGAAGGCTATATCATTGGGAGAAAAATAATATATCACAAACAGACGATATGCTTTCCTATAAAGAGAGCTATTGTCAGTGAAGACAAATAAGAACAGACAATGCATGTGAATGTGTATCCTGATCCCTAAGTAAGTTAGCTAGAAGTCTCTAATGTCTAAGACTAGCTGTTATCTGCAAGACTTCCATCTGTTGGTTGCCTTCTCCCATGTCAAAGGAAGCACACAATCATTTTATCTTCTGGGGAAATCTCTGGTCATGTTTGGCAATTGCTACCATCACTGTGAAGTAAGCATGGAATCAATTTGAAATGAACCGATCACCATTTTTATAAGGAAGAACTTATAAAACTCTTTCAATCCTTAATTAGAAAGGGGCATTTTTGATAGGAATGCCTGACAAACATAACATCAAAGAACATTCATTCTAGTTGTAATGGAATCTGAGTTTACCTTCTCATGCTGAAGTCAGTGTGTGCTGACCTACTTTCCACTTACTTATTTTGAACATCGCTTTGCTTACTGCATTATGGAAGAGGGTAAAAGAAAAGGTACAAATACATCTATGAGCTATTTTTGGGGTAGGTACTGTTTTTGGACTGAAAACCATGTTGGGTTGCTGCTCACGATGCAGCAATGCAAAATATTTTCCACACTTTGGGAAAGAATGCACATAAAAAACTGTAGTTTGCAAGGTATCCCAAGATTATTCACTCGTCTTCTTTACTTCATGGAAAGTTAAAGCTTCTTTCTCCTTTTTTTCATAGGGAGTTTATGCCATGGCATTGCTGTACATGGTCTTTTTAAATCTCTTTTTATGTGAATGTAATTTTGCAAAATACACTTTTGTTCTGGCACACAATGCACAGTGGATCAAATTGATTAGTTATAGCAATGGTGCAGTATTGAAAAATGTAGGTAACGTTTGAGATATAGGTATATACTGTATGTGTGTATAATGCATGTGTACATGTGATGTTTCCTTGTGGATAGCAGGGGTATCAAACTCAAGGCCCATGGGTCGGATCCAGCCCTTGGGATGTTTAGATCTGGCCCACGGAGCTGCCCTGGAAACAGCGAAGGACTGGCCTGCACTGCCTCTATCAGTGAATACGGAGCTGCACGCGGCCCTCCCAAGCTCCATTTTTGCTGGCAGAAGGTTATAGGAGGCAGTTGCAGATGAAAACAGAGCTCAGGACCCTGTTTGCTGGCAGAACGCTTGGGCCACCATGGGCGCCCCAACATGAGTGACATTGAATGGCAATGCCCATCCTGGCCATGCCTCCCACCCCTCCGAGGTCAAACACAGCCCTGATGCAGCAGTCAATGAAGTCAAATTTGACATGCCTGGTGTATAGGATATTAACTCCCCCATTTAGAATTCTAACAAGTAGTAATTGAAAAATAGAATGGAAGGCAATGAAGAGAAAATAATTGATGAGGGAATATTCTGAATTTTCATGAAATATATTAGTTTGTATCAAATATGGACAAAATATTTTCACTTTTTCTTTCAAACTTCTCTGACTTTAATTTGCAGAATGTCAAGATAAGAATGAATTATCAGTCAAGAAGGAACAACAGACATTATATTTATGTACTGCACATATATTACCAATTTTTAAATGTATCCCTGTTAGGGAGCCTAGTATTATATTATGCCCATATTTCAAATAGGAATGTTGAGGTTAAAAGTAATCTAATGAATCCATGGTAGAATAGGACAACTCTAATTAATTGGTTGATTAAAAATATTCTTGTGAAAAAGTGATTGTATAATCATGTCTTCCCTACTTTTGCACAGTTTCCACATAAAGAAAAATAAGGATTAGGTTAGAACCTCTTTCTTGACATTATTTTGTTCTTCACCCTGTATCTCTGCTTGAGCTAACCTGTCTATACAAGGATGATTATTGAATACCATGATCTTCAGATATGTTTTCTGTGTATTACATTTCTGCTAATGACACTCTAGAGTCTCCTGAATCTCGTAATGGTCTGGCACAGTAGCTTCCTGTGTATTCCTTATCTACCACTCCAGCAATTCCATCCTTCATTACCAATGGCTTTCAGGAGCATATTCTTTAGGTAGGACATGCCCTCCCTACACAAACTAGCAGAAAGAGAACACTTCAGCTACCTACCTATCCCAAATGAAATCTGGAGTTGGCACTTGGGGAATGGTATTTTCAGTAGGTTCCCTTTATCTCTGGAACAAATTGTTTCACAGGCACCTAAAGTCCAGGTGTGTCACTACCTTGATACCTTTATGTATAATGGTGAAAAGGGTCTTTTGCAGGAGGGCATTCCTATAGGACAAGGGTGTCAAACTCATGTCATCACAATGGCATCACATGACATATTGGGACTTTTTTTCCCCTTTGCTAAACTGGGCATGGGAGTGGCCAGTATGTGACACATCTGGCCCGTGGGCCGAGAGTTTGACAGCCCTGCTGTAGGACAATCAGACTGTTGGCGGCATCCATTATTATTAGTTTTCATGTAAGTTCTTAATAATGTTTATGAATGTTATGTATGTTTTGTCATATTTATATAAACCATCTAGAATTGCAAGAAACAGCATAATATGAATAGTAATAAATGCATTTTGAAGAATACTCTAATATCTGGGACTGCCACATTCCTTCTCTCTAGTTTGGTTACATCTCCATTTATCTTTCTAGTTATCTTTCTGGATATCTAATATGGCTATTTTTCCATTTAAATTGTACTTTACTTTATTTTACCAACTCACTAAGCGCAAATCTATGCTAGATCCTGTCTTATTTCAAGGTACTCCTTAGCAAAAATTTCTTTTTCACATACGGATGAGGCTTTTAGACAGAAAAATATCCTCACATGTGAAATGCGTTGGATCTGAAGGATTTTTAAAAAAATAATGTTTCAAATTAGACAAGATGAAAACTTGCCAATCCTTAGGGTTAACAATATATTGACAGGATCAAAAATATATTTGGGCACAGTTTAGATCTCAGATGTTATATGGTATAAACAGAAAAATCTCAGATATTACATGGTATAAACAGAAGGATCAATAGAATTCTGGGAAATGGTACTTCTAAATATAGCAGTCACTCTATGAGTGAGAATTTTTGAGGGAAGGTGAAGAATTTAGCTGGTTTGGCAAATAATTTTAGGATTACAAAAATAGTTTAGATGATACGCAGATCGTTTTTTTAAAAATTCTGGCCTGGCAGCCATTTTTAACATACAATAGATTCAATCTCAATGTATATCTATAGTAGAACAAATCTCATCTCCTTCTATTCATTTAAGACAGTGCATAATAAATAAATCTATAGTATAATGGCAGTATTCACACCTTTGAATAATGAGAAGATGAACTTTCCTAGAGTTAGAAAAGAGCAAGGCAGGAGTTGCAGTTGATGCCAAGGAAGGTCTGGCAGTTTGTTTACAGCTGACCAATTTCTAGCATTAACTAAGAAAGAGAGATCCAACATGGCAGGAATAGCTTGACTGGCTGTGACCTCCACAGCTATAGGCACAATCCTAGTGAGTGGTAGCACTGGAATGTAAGAAGCATCATTATATCAGTTTATGTTCTTGATTCAGGTGGTCTAGAGTTGTTGACCCAGACTTCCAGCAGCTGTCCAAGTTTTTGGGCCAGAGTATTTTCAGCTCTACATGGAGGTGCTAGAATTTGAATTCGCAATGTTCTGTACCATTGAGTTTTACTGCTTGACGTTCTTAGCATTCTAGTTTCTGTGGACTATGCAGTTCCTACCTGCCCATTTGTAATCGTAGCACTATTCTTCCCATCACCTTTGAGTAAGATCAATATTTGTAAGCATTTTACAATAGCAGACATTGAAAGCTCAAAGTAGGGGAAGGGCGCACTTATGGTTTATTGGAGCTGAATAAGCTTCTTGGAAGAGTCCCTTATACAAAACTGTCTGTTTGCTTCTAGAATATTCATCTATGCAGATTCTCAGTTATCCATGTCATGGTTGTCCCAAAGGTGCTTTTTCAAGAGACAACTGGATTTCTTGTTTTTCTTTGAAGACGTTTCACTTCTCGTCCAAAGAGCTTCTTCAGCTGTGAGTGGATGGTGGGGAATGGAAGGATTTATATTCCTTGCAGACAGCTTTCCATTTGCAATCTTTTAGAGAGTCATTGAGGCCACTTGGGGGATTGTCTGTGTCCTCAGGTTCACCTGAGTAATTCTAGAATATTCAAAAACTATTCAAGTTATTTTATTTTGAAGAAAGTTTCAATTTATAACATAAATTAAGGGTAGTGTAGGGAAAGATGGCCGAACAACAACAAAAGGTTGGAAGTGCTGGAAAAGGATTGGCAATTCTCTACCAACATGATATTTACAAATGAGATTTGATGAAGATCTTGGAATGCAGACTTATTGATTCTGAATGAGGGTTAACTAGTTTTTGCTAACATGAGAAAATATGCCTGCTAATTACACAGCTGAGTTCCATCCGGTGAACAGAGATGGTTTAGAAACCCAGACCTTTCTAGAAATACATTAATCAAATGTATTTCTACAGAGCTAGTCAGGTTCCAGGCACTTTTTAACTCCAAATGCCTTACATAAAACTAGGTTTCTTTTTATTTTCTTTATTTCCTTTTCTAGAAATATTTGTTGGTAACTCTTTCCCAAACCTTCAATTTATAACTGTCCTTTCTGATTCTCAGAACAGAACATAGTATTCTATATGAGGACAGACAGGGCAAAGGAGCGTAGAACATTTGCTTCTCATAATTTGGACTATGTGCTTCTGCAAATACAACTCAAGGCAGACTTTGCCCTTTTAGCAGCTGCATCATCCTGCTGGCTCATGTTTAATCTGTGGTTGACATGAATACCCAGATTCTTTGCAAACATACTGTAACACTTCAAAACCAAAACTTCTCTGTATCACACTTGTGCCTTTCCTTTTCTCCTCAGAACTTTCCTTTTATTCCTAACCAATTCCATCCTATTCATTTCAGTCTACTCCGAAGCCTGTTTAAATCTTTTTGAATCTTCAATCCTCCCTTCACCAACTTTGTGTTATCATTCCCCAACTCTCTCATCCAAGACAATGATAAAAAGGTGAACAGTACCCAGGACAGATCCCTATGTTGCTTCATCTGAAAATCCTCTTCAAGATGAAATAGAACCACTAATAAACATTCTTTGGATGCAATCATTCAGTCAACTGTGAGTCCATTTACAATAATAGCATTAGAGACTCTGACGTAGGCATGTGGCATTACCCTGATCTACTAAGCCAGTAGCTCTACCAAAGAAAAAGCTAAAGTTAATCTGGCATGATTTGCTTGTAACAAATCCATGTGACTCCTGTTAATTGTAGCTTGCCTGTCTAAATGCTCACAAACACACTGTTTAATAATCTTTTCAAGGACTTTTCCCAGTATAGACATCAAGTTGACAGGTAGGTAGGTTTCCATGTCCCTTTCCTATTTTGAAGATCAGGACATTTGCTTTTCTCTAGTCTTCTGTGATCTTGCAAGTTGTCCTGGAATTCTCCTAAAGATGGGATGTGAAAGTTCAAGTTATAAGGATCCCCGGTGGCATAGGGGTTAGAATGCAGTGTTGCAGGCTAACTCTGCCCATAGCCTGGAGTTCAATCCTGGCAGGGCTCGGGGTTGATTTAGCCTTCCATCCTTCTGAGGTCAGTAAAATGAGAAGCCAGATTGTTGGGGGCAATATGTGGACTCTGTAAACTGCTTAGAGAGTGCTGGAAAGCATTATGAAATGGTATATAAGTCTAGGTTCTATTGCTGTTGCTATAAGGTGATCAAAAGCTGTGAGAGAATGTGTACGTGAGAGAATGAGTCTTTTATTGTTTTCTCCAGTGCTCTATAGTCTCCTTGGCTTTCCAGATTTATAATAAATGCCAAAGGAAGTGATTATGAGGGACTTCATTCCCTGGATTTTCTTTTTATCAGGAAGATATCTAGCATGGTTGCATAGTGACAGAAAAATAGTGAATAATTTTACAAGGGAAATGATGTTTTGGGTAAACAAAATATATATTTATTGCTATGATTCCTGATAACCCATCTTTCAGTATACAAATCCTCACCTGCTGCTTCTAAACAGCATTAACAATTATAAATAAAACAATAATGTGTATTTTAATAACAGTACTCTGGGACTTTACACTTCAAAACACATGCACCTGCCACATAACACCCAGGCTTAACAATTGTCAACAAGAAAGACAAAAAAAGTCTGGATAATGGATGTGGCAGTACCTGAAAAAAAGCAGAATAGAACAGAAAGAACTGGAAAAGATAACAAAATACAAAGATCTGCCAATAGAAATAGAATGACTGTGACAAAAGTAAGCAAAGGTAGATCAATAGCCATAGATACCATGAGTGGAATCTCGAAACAACTGGAGCACCACTTAAATGCCATTGGCATTAACAAATTCTTCATCAGTCAATTGCAAAAGGTGGCTTTACTTGGAACAGCCTACATCCTTTGATGATATCTGTAATAGCATCAAACATCCAGATCTGCTTATCGTAGGTCCTTGGGAAGGACTTGATAGGTGGGTAAAAATGCCAGATCCTGTCTGAACACTTGGCTGACTGTGCCACGAATCATCATCATTATCATCATTGTCATATATGTATCATTATTATGAATGAAACATGTAACAGTGATATCCATTGTCATCAGGGCGCCTTGGTCCCATGTCCAAGAATTTTATAAAATACATCAAGAAATTGCAGCTTCCTGCAATAATACCAGTGGAACTGCAACAAACTGTGCTACTTGGAACATCGTACATTTTAAGAAGATACTTGGTTGTATACCGCCCCGAGTCTGCGGAATAGGGGCGGTATACAAATCGAAAAATAAAATAAAATAAAAAATAAATATCTAGGGTGCTGGCAGCAACCCGTATCAACCATCAGCGCCAGTCAATGATATTTGTGATACATTTTTAAATGTTCAATTGACTTGAGTTTCATGTTTATAATGAATAAAAGTTTATAATAATAACAGCAACAACAACAACAACAACAACAATAATAGTAGTAGTAGTAGTAGTAGTTTTCTGAGATCCTTTCCATAAGTCCAGTTAATCTTAATGGACAAGGTTGCTCTTTGCCTGCTGCCTTCAGGCTTTCTTTGAGGATCCTTCCCAAAGAAACTGAAGACATGTCAGTGCAAACATTCATGACAGAAATTAAAACAGCTTGGTTAAATCCAACATTTCATCCTTTGATAGTTATAAGAAGATGAAGAAAACAAATGTCTGACAACGGGATGAAAGTAAGTTGTTTAGAGAAGTCTGGATAAAGAGAATGTATCAGTAAATAAACAATTAACTAGCCCCAAAACAGTCTGCACTACAAGTATTCAACCCCTTTGCTTTCTTCCTTTGCTACTGATGCAAATTAAGCTGCTTTTTCAATAATGTGCCCATTTTGCCAGCCAAAAGGCAGTCTTTTTCCTGTACAGATTGCAAATTGAAAGCAGGAAGAAAAGAAATCCCTCATAAGTTGAACCACCTTTTAAATGGGGCAGTTAGAGCAGCCTTAAAGAATCAGTTCCAGGATCGAAAATCCAAAGCCTTAAATTTTATGAAACATTTGCAGACTGTCATTCAATAGCAACAGAGCTCTCTGACTGAAGTCTGGGTAAAAGGAGGCCTGACATCAGCGCATGAGGCTCTGGCAGCTACTGCTGGCATTCTAGAGAGCTGGCAGACCTCCTTGGCTCCTGCCCAAGATGGATGTGAAGGTTGTCTGTAACACTCTGTAATATTGTTGGTGAAAGCAAGATACTCTGAAAATGAGTTTGTGCAAGCAGAACATATTTAGCATGCACAATAAAGCTAAGCTATGCTAAAAGGTAAAGGGAGGACCACTAACACTGGGAGCACCAGCCAGTGCCCCCATTGCTTTAGTACTGCGAGCTCTTATATCCAAGCAACCAGAAGATTGGATAGTCAGATCTTGCAGTGGTTGATATTTATTTCAGTGGGTTCATATGACTTCAGGGCTGCTGCTTATAAATTTTAAGCACTTCCATGAATGCTTCTTTGCCAACTTGCCATGGTCAATTAGTCACAGCCAACTTGCTGTGGCCAATTAGTCACAGTCAACTTGCTGTGGCCAACTCACCATGGACAACTCACCGCGGGACAAGAGTTACATTAATATTGAAGAAATAATGGAATAGAATCATTAAAGAACGGATGCCAAGGGAGGGACAAAATTAAATGTAAATGACAAAAACTAAAATAATGTTTAAATTATTTTAAATAATTAAATTGAGTTGTTGAATTGTCCCACAATGAGTTGTCCCATGGCGAGTTGGCTGTGGCAAGTTGACCAAGGCGAGGTGTCCCATTCCTGGACAGATGCCTTCCAATTGCTTTAGTCTTCTATCCCTCTAATTATAGGAGGTGATGACATGGTAAGAATGAAGTAGGTTGCTCCACTGTTATCATTATAGTCCATTATTGAGGAGACTCCCTGTGCAAACCTATCAATGTCTAGGCAAAAGGGAGACCTATTCATTATTGGGACTTTCTCTAAAGTAAGGAAATGTAGAATTGCAGCTCCAAATCTCATCATGTTTAAAATGATCCAAGATGCACTGGATATTTGTCCAGTTTTAATGTTTAGGTTGCCAACAGTTTTCAAAGGCACAGCAAAACAAAAATCACTTAACAAGTTCAATGGATGAAATTGATTGATTGTTTTACAAATATTTTGCTCAAATAAAAAGTTATAAAATAGAAAAGTAAACACTGAGCTGAATCCATTGTTAAACCCCACTGAACTCAATTGGGTTTAAGATTTTTATAGTCACAGTTAATGAAGCCCCTCTACATTCAATGAATTGACTCAAGCTATGATTTAATTTAGGTTACAATGATTTTTTTTCATAAACAATCACAAATATAAAAGTTCATAAAGCTATATGACATTTCAAAAGAAAAAAATGCCACTTGACAGATAATGGAAGCAGCAACAAATAAATGCATGTTGTCTTATATCTAGTGATGTGTGCGTGTGAGAGATAATAATTATTTCTATTATAAGTACATACATGTAGACTGAAATTAATCAACAATTCATTTGCTGTTATATGTATATGTTGTTTAAATGTTGTTTAGACTATAAACTTGCAAATTATATTAATTGAAAGTCTTAGTGCACTTAAGATCAATAAGTAGGCTTCAATAGAATAGAATAGAATAGAATAGAATAGAATAG
>JANHFL010003546.1:44012-54276 GCA_032468155.1 Oxyrhabdium leporinum | reverse complement strand
TAGAATAGAATAGAATAGAATAGAATAGAATAGAATAGAATAGAATAGAATAGAATAGAATTCTTTATTGGCCAGGTGTGATAGAATGCACAAAGAATTTGTCTTCGGTGCATAAGCTGTCATTGTACATAAAACCTACAAGTGATACTATATAACTAAATTACATGTTTGTCTCCTGAGTTGTCATTGGCCAGTGGAAAGAAGAATTCACAAGAGGCTGGCTGACTGTCAGTCCTGGTCACAAGATGTCACACTGTGCCCACCAACTTAGAAAACAATGAAATAGAGCAATTGAGCAATAACACTAGTGAATAATTGAAGAAAATAATTACATAGTGCATGAACAACTGATGGACCTCTTTCACTGGTGGTTTTCTTGGGGGTAGGCCTTGAGATGAATCACTGAAATGAGTTATTTTTAGCTAATGTACAGATGTTCCCTCCCTCCCTATACCATTTAAATAAGAGGAGTTAAAATATGGAATTGTGCAATTTAGCCTATTGTTTTGCAGTTTGAGAGTTTCCAAGAGCTTCTCAGGAAAGGTATTTTGACAGGAAGGAATTGCTGTTGGTTTTCATGTGCTCTGTTGCCGAAGTGTGTCGCTGACAATATTTTGACAGCTTGGCTACACAAAACCGGGAGCTTAAAATCTAGATCTGCAGAGCTTTCTTGGAGGAGGTGGAAGAAATCACATTAGAGTGAAAACACATACTTTAGAGCCAACCTGAGATCTGTTGGCTGTGGCAGATGAAGTTCCTTGAATGCTACAATTTCCCTAGCTGGCAAGGATTGCATTATTTGTTTGTTAAGAGCCAGACTACCCAAAGCAAATCAGATGATCTTATTCATTTTCTAAACAAGAAAAGACCCCATGTTTATATTTTTCTTTTAACAGTTCTGATTTCCTTTCTCATGCTAATTCTTCTGCTGTCCTGCCCAGATCTTAAATGAAAGAGGAAAAGAATCTAGTTTTCTCTTCAATGATTTATTTTTCTGCAGAGGTATAGAAAGAAGAATGTTCACTCATATAAGGGAGGAATGTTCCATACCATTTGCAACATTTGGCCCAAGTTTCTCTTTTAATTTCTCAGGTAATGTTGATGTCTCGCTGTTGTTATCATATATAAAAACAAGGTCCAATAAGATGTTTCAATATGTTTGTCCGTTAAGCCTCCTCCCCCAATTCTCTGGATTCAATTGCACATTCGCTTTTAAAATCTTCTATATCAAAATACACAATATTTTGAGCACAATATTTTCTAGCTTTCTTACATGTCCACCAAAGATGAAAAAAAATGTTCCCTCAGTTTGATTATGTTTCCAATAAATATTTGAAATTTCCTATTTATGTCCTCCCTGTATTTATTCGCCAATACTGGTCAGATGTTTCTAAGAAAGAGAAAAATAACCCCACAAGGTTATTTTACTAATTTTAAAGGAAAAAACTAGCTTTTGTGCTGTCTGGTCATGATGTAACTTTCGCTGTGACACACAAATTCTCACACTGCTCTAAGTATTTGTGGGTTGAGGAGAAATTTATTTGTCTTTATAAGATTGAGGTTGATATGTTACAGTTGTAAAGAGATTGAAGTACAAACATAAAGCACCTGACTGAAAAGTTATTTCTAAAAAACCTTTTAGTTCATCCATCAGCAAAGTGATCTGGACAGGGTAGAGTCAGATTCATAAAACTATTCATTTAAAAGAGATAAAACTAAGACAAGCAGAACAACACATTAAAAAAAATTGCTTAAAATTTCAGCCGAGCAGTTTTTGAAAACATATTTAATTGTTGTTGCATTCAGATAGAAGTATCCTTGTCTGATGATAGAATAACTTCAGAACTGTTGCCCAGCTGAGTAAATGCACAATTTGGATACTTACCTACTTAGAAGGGTTGTTGTAATATCTACAGAATGCTAATACTTTAAAAATGCTCATGTTTTTATTAAGCCTGGTTTGGTAGTCAGTCTACAATTAATTACTGCAGTTATCCACCTGCGGATTTAAAATTTTCCCTCCCCTCCCCTCTCCAGAATTTCCAAAATGGAAATTCATGCATTCCATTGATCTACTTTAAAAAAAAAGCAGGTCTTTAATTACACAGTTGTGACTGCTATATTGACACTTTTAGTACCCTCTGTGAATACCCTGGATGTCAATGCTTGAAACAGAAGGGCAAATCCCTGAATTCTGCCATCTATTGTTGTAATAACACAGAGGGAAGCATGCAGTGGGGTATTTTAAGGTTCTGTCTTGATCCCAGTACTCTTCAAGATCTTCATAAATGATCTAGACAAGAGGATAGAAGGGAAACACAGCAAATTTGCAGGTGACGCCAAACTGGGGGGAATTGCTAACACTTTGAAAGATAGATTCAAGATTCAGAAAGATCCTGACAGACTTGAGCATTGGGCCCTAACCAGCAAGATGCAGTTCATAGTGGGAAAAGTAAAGTCCTGTATTTAAACAGGAAAAAACCAAACACATAGGTACAAAATATATGGTATCTGGTTCATATAGTCATTGTGGGAAAGATCTAGGTGTAATAATAAACCACCATTTAAATATGAGCCAGCAATGTGCTGCAGCTGCCCAAAAAGCCATTGCAGTCCTGGGTTGCATCAACAGAGAGATAACATCAAGATCAGAAGATGTGATAATGTTGCTTTATACTGCATTAGTAAAGTCATACCTGGAATACTGTGTACAGTTTTGGTCACCATGATACAAAAAGATGCTGAGATTCTAGAAAGTGTGCAGAAAAAACCAACAAAATTGATAAAGGATCTGGAAGCTAAATCATAAGATGAACAGTTGAGGCATCCAATTATGCCATAGTGGCGAATATCTGTAGGTTATATGTAGGATGAGGGTGGAGATTCATTCTCTGAGCTTGTGGGTTGGTTTCTGGATAATTCATTACCCAGGTAATTCCCCAAATTCCATGAAGATGTTACCTAATCTGGTAATGAAATATTCAGACATCAACCCACAAACTTGGAGAACGAACCTCCAATCCCGGAGCTAATTATATCTAGCCTATTGAAGATAAGGATCGGGGGGGGGGGGGAAATGATAACTGTCTTCCAATACTTGAGGGTGTGTCACAGAGAAGAGGGGAATGACTTATTCTCCAAAGCACCAGAGGGCAGGACGAGAAATAATGGATGGAAGCTTGTTAAAAAGAAATCCAATCTGGAAGATCTCTGCATTTTCTAGAATAATTGTAAAAGGTAATTTTATTTTATTAGAAGAACAGCACAATTATCTGCTTGGGGATGCCAGGATGATATTACTGATAGTGCTGATTCCCAGTGCTCAAACTGGAACGGTTTCCCATTTTAAAAAACAATATTTTATCTTATGAGACTCTATCTAACTAAAAACATTCTGTGATTCTGCCAAAGTAGAACTGAGACTGCTTATTAGCATTGTATTCATTATCATGGATGTATAACCGTAATACTGTATACTTAGTTCTGGTTGAGATGCAATAAAGCATTTTTTTTAAAAATTATGGCCTGTAGGGTGTCATTATAGCTCATATTAATTATCCTCTACAGTTCTCCAGATGTATTGAACTTCAAATTCCATCATCCTGACCCAGCATCCAATTCCAAATGAGGACCTCCAATTATGGAAAGCTGCAATAAGTTTGAATCTGGCAGTCTCAAGCTGATCTTAAAGATCAAGTGTTACTGATATTAGATTCAAGGGCATTCAGAATCCCTAAGGATTTTGGCGCTCTTATTTTTGAATTCTGGGTTACTTCTGGATGGCATGTGGTTGAGGAAGGTTGAGCAAGTAGGTTCATGTTCAGTTAGATTTTGCACATTTTATTTTCTCCCTGTTCCTGATGTTTTACTTTGCTAGTCTTTGATGCCTTGAGAGTCCTTGTCAGATGATGAGAGACAAATCAAGTCAATAAATATGTAGTAAAACTGACTGGCAGCAAATGTATGACAAGCAAATAAGCTGTAATTACTGAGTGGAATTTATTGTCACAAAAAATGAGAATGGCATTTAATTCAGAGCTCCTTTCAGCCACTGTGGTTTTCTCACACAGTAAGACAGACAGCAAGGCTTTACAGCTGGGTCTCATCTCTATTGTTACTTCCCAACCTTTGGTTGTGTATCCATCATGCCCTGGAAGATGAAGGTCAACAGAATCTATGATGCTTTCAGACTCCGGCCTGCACAGCTTGAAGTTTAACACAAGCTAGTTTTGAATGATGGGTTCACAATTTTTGTCACACTATGAGCTGTAGGGCATGGAACAGTCAAGTCACCTTTGAACTGAACTTGGTTCCTGGTGAGTTCATGAACATGTTCATGTAAAATGTTGTGAAGCTGGTGTAGGTGGGGGATGTGGTTTAATATCAGCAACATTCCATTAAATTAACTGAATGTAGTAGTTGTTACTTTCTGTATTAAACAGCTTCCCCTGATCATCACAGTAACATTTTCAATTTGATAGTAACATTGGACAGGTTCTAGGAGCTTCATCCAAGGCTTTGAAAGCTGAGAGCTCCTGTTCTAAAACATGGAAGAATCCACATAAATACAGCAAATTTCCCACCATTTGCCTCTATGTCCAAATTAATGGGTTGGGAGACACTATGCACAGGAGGAGGTAGGCCTAGCTAACACGTCTCCATGGTTCTGTACACATGAATCCATCAGCAACCATCATGATTTTTTAAGCCAATTCATGGAAGCTTAGTTGATCATAAAAGACTATTCAGCATGACAAATATAACGCTTCTGAATACCAGATATTCCGGCTTCTTCTATTGAAATTGCCCCTGTAATTTGTAGGCCATTTTTAGTCATGAAACTAGCGTGCATTGGGGGTAATATTCTGAAGGGTCACAGAAATTATTTTGGATCCTGGTGAACATTTTAGCAAATAGTGGTACAATTTTGTTTATATCCTTTTTAAATGAAACTAGTTGTGGTGATGGAGCCTCAGTCTGACATCTACGGGGCTTCTGTGTCTCATTTCAAGGATAATTGAAGAGAAGCAGGCAGTGATCTACCTTTTTTCTCAATGAACAATGCCTTTAACATGTCATTAGTTCTGGACAAAACACCATTTCTAGCATTTTAGGAAGGAGGCAAGGCTACAGAAATGCTAAATGCAGCTTCTTCTCTGTAGCTGAAGGCAGAACAAATCAGTAGAAAAAGAATTCACATTGTATAAACCACTGACTATACTTTAAGGAAATGTCTTCTGTAGTTAATTTTTCAAAGCATTTCTATTCATTCACCTCCTAAATGTTGATTGTTCTTTCTAGCTAATTTCCAATGGACTTATTTCTTCTGTTTCTTCATCTTTTAAAAGAATGAGTTAGCTTGGTAATTACTAGTGCTTTTCCTAAGCTAGTTCTCTTGAAAATAGAAGAACTAGATCAATCTAATGCAACTTCCACACTTGCTAGGTGTGTGGACTTATGTTTCAGAAATCTCAGCAGGCTACACCGCCTCTGGAATTCTGGATATTGTAGACCAAAATCTGGAAGGCATCCAGCTTATGGAAATGCTAAATTATATTTTTCAAGCCCTTTTTATTATTTCTAATCCAAGAGAATGTAGGAAAAAAAACCCCCATAAAGAGGCCTGGAAGTTTCCATAACTATATCCTCAGGAAACAGAATGGAGTGGAACCAAAATTTCTGTGGATTGAGAAGCTGGTAAAAGGAAGATAGAGTTTGAAAATGGACCAGATCTGGCTGGAAACTATAGAAAACAAAATTCTCAAAATATTTTTCCTGGGCATTCCTAGGGGAGAGGGAGTTGGGCAGCGGCTTCGAATGTTGCTGATTCTGCCACTGTCAGCTCCCCCTCCCTTTAGATCACAGAACCTTCAAAGCAGAGTTATTACTAAGAGTTTGGTAAGAATTCCCTAAATCATGTTCAACATGCTTTCTCAATCTTATTTAAGATATTATTTGTTCTGTAATTTGTACATGAGTAGAGGGCAATTTAGCCTTCTCCAGCCTGATGTGTTCGGATCAAAATCGCTAACACACTGGCAAGACATTAAGGTAGTTAGAACTGCTATAGGCAAATATTTGACTACACCCAATGCTCAAAGTTTTAAGGAACATCTGAGAAAAGCAACTAGTGGTCTTATTTCAGTGTAAAATTGAATGTTAGTGTAAAAAAATGTGTGTAAGGACCATTTTGAAAAGCATAACCCATCTTTTCTTGAAACAAGAAGGAATTCTTGTATGTACTGGGTCTCTACAATAAGAGGATGCAGACAAATAGTCCTGAATGGAAAGCAGGCAGTATGAAATCTAAAGCACTGGGCCTAGATAACTTCATTGCTACATCTGCATATATAGATGCTTTGTTCTGCTATGTATAGAGAGAAAGAAACAAAGGACAAAACAAAAACCAAGGCTGATTTAATTAGTTCAAACCAGTGCAACTTTCTAGAAGCAGGCCTCTCCCCCTGGACTTCTCTTTACTGATGATCTGAGGTAGTTAATTTTTATTTTATTTTATTCATTTATTCTAATTTCACACACTAGCTGCTTTCTTCTTTTTTCCCAAGAGTCTCTGAGGGCACTTACAAAAGACCAACATTTTTAAAATGACTAATTAAATCCCCGTAAAAAGCAACAGTTTAAAAATAGACAGGAAATGCAAAATGAAGCAAAAAGGAGAACAGCTGGCTATGCTTCAAACATGAGAAAAAAACTTAGGGAAGAAACATCCAAGTCCTGCTTCCTAAAAATCAGCAAAGGGACATCCCTCTGGGAATTTTCCAGACAGAGTAAAGTTCCTCAATGAAAGAGAACAAAACACAGAAGGCCCTGTTCCAACTAGATTTGGTTAAGGAATTAAGAGCCATTTATCTGAGAGGTCCCATTCTCAATAGTATACAGGTAGTCTTTGACTTACCACAGTCCATTTAGTGACCATTCAAAGTTACAACGGCACTGAAAACAGTGACTTATGACTGTTTTTCACACTTACAACTGTTGTAACATTCCCATGGTCATGAGATCAAAATTTGGATGCTTGGCAACTGACTCATATTTATGATGGTTGCAGTGTCCCAGGGTCATGTGATCCTCTTTTCTGACCTTCTGATAAGCAAAGTCAATAGGAACCCCAGATTCACTTAACAATCGTGTTCTAACTTAACAACTGCAGCGATCCACCTACCCACTGTGGCAAGAAAGGTTGTAAAATGGGGCAAAACTCACTTAATAAATGTCCCACTTAGCAACAGAAATTTTGGGCTCAATTGTGGTCGTAAGTTGAGAATTACCTGTATTCCCACATATTTCCCATTTTCATTTCTTCCCTGTTCATTCATAGAGTGGAGCTTTAAAGTAATAGAAAAGACAGGCTGTTCCATCCCAAGAGCTCATGGGACCACTTCATTTCTCAGAATGAGGGCTTCTTGACCCAGAGATTTAGTTAGCCATCATGCTTCTGTGTTTTCCTTGCCACCTTCAAATTATTTTATTGATTAATTGGAGATGCTTTTGAAATTTGTTGTAACTCCTGAGAATACGATGGACAACCCAGATAACAAACAAATGGATTAGAGAACAAATCAACCCAGAGTTCTCACCTAAGGCACAAATGTCCAGGCTCAAATTGCCCATCTTCAGACACATTATACAGAGATCTAGTTCTCTGGAAAAGGCTCTAAAATGGGAAAGTAGAAGAAAGCAGAAGAAAGGTAGCAGGATGGGTGGACTCAATTACAATAATGATAGGTACACCATTGAAAGATTTGAAGGATCAGGTTAGGGACAGATCACTGTGCAGAAAATCTATCGATGTGATAACACATAATCAAATGATCAGTCAGGAATATTTTATTTTTTGCTGTTGCTGCCCTGTTTTATTTCATTCTTCAAAACTGTTATATTAATTTTATCCTCTAATAGGCAGCCACTGGGAACAGTTACTTCATAGTTCATACCTATGCTCACAAAAATCTTCTTAATATTACCCAATAGAATGGACTGATAACAAACTTACCTGTTAAATTCTAATCCATGTGTAGTCCTAATGGCCTTTTCCATACATAAAAAGAAGATATAAGCAAAAAAAAAAAGCATTCTATGTGGTGACATTTTATCATGGAAAATGTGATGGTGCAGTGGTTAGAATTCAGTATTGCAGGCTAATTCTGCCAACTGCCAGCAGTTCAGTCCTGACTGGCTCAAGGTTGACTCAGCCTTCCATCCTTCTGAGATCGGTAAATGAAGACCCACATTATTGGGGGCAATATGCTGACTCTATAAACCATTTAGAGAGGGCTGTAAAGCACTATGCAGTATATAAGTCTAAGTGCTGTTGCTATTTCACTTCTTTTAACACTATTTTCCATTATTATATAATGGTAGTCAAAAACAATGATGTAGAGCAGTATTTCTCTACCTCTATGCAACTTTAAGAAATCTAGGAGTTGAAGTTCACACATCTTAAGTTGCTGGAGTTAAGAAACATTGTAGAATGCTACCTTCAATAACTGGAAGATTTCTTTATATGAGGAATTAATTTTGTTTTGTTTTCTTTCACTTTAGAATCAAGTTTTTTATTGGGCAATGCTCAGATTGTGGATTGGCCTGTAGTTTATAGTAATGACGGTTTCTGTAAACTCTCTGGATACCATCGAGCTGACGTCATGCAGAAAAGTAGCACTTGCAGGTGAGTCACAATGCATTGCCTTGATTGGTTCAGGGCTGATCCGTGTGGAAATTCATAATCATCACAGTAAAGGAAAGTTTTCTCAACCTGGTGCTCTCCGAATGTGGTAATTCAACAATTATTCTATCTGAGAATATTTGGGATTTATCTTATTACTGTGATTATTATATCAAATTGATGACTACTCCTTAAAACAAAAGTTTTCCCAGAGCAACTTCCAAAGCACTTTAAATATTCAAATATAAATTATTTCTGAGCAGCAAATATAGCTGGAAGATGTCAAACTGGGGAAGATTGATATAAGAAATTGTTGCTCAGAAACCAATTATATTACTTTTTAATAAATATGCATGCATTTCATGATGAACTAAATGAAGGTTTTCACTTTCCTCTATTCTGAAAAGAAATGGATAGAGGAAGAAATCAAGAAGGCTATATTATTTTCAGTGTCCCCATATAGCTTCTGGGGTCCACACTCAGATAATATTGGGCTGGAATATCTTTCTGGAGACCACAAATGGAGAACTGGTTTTAGTGTCTACCAGGACTTTGTGCTGGTACATTATTGTTCCAGAATAATCTGTAGGGAAATATCCCTATGATTTCCACAGATTAAAAACAAAGGAAAAAAATTAAGGAGACAAAAAGTGAGACGCATTTTAAAAAAAGAAAAGAAACAAGTTGCAGCTATTCAGTGACATTTAAGTTAGCCACATTTATCCTCAAGCAGATTCAACTAAATGAGTGGAAATTCAATTAGCAAGGCTTAAGTTATTTTTTTTTACTCTTGAATATAGTTGAGAAAAGTGGTGTAGTGGTTAAAATGCAGTATTGTAGACTAATTTCGCCCATAGCCAGGAGTTTGATCCTGATGGGCTCAAGGTTGACTCAGCCTTCCATCCTTCCGTGGTTGGTAGAATCCCCAGATTGTTGGGGGTAATATGCTGACTATGTAAACCACTTAGAGAGGGCTGTAAAGCACTGTGAAGCAGTATATAAGTCTAAGTGTGATTGTTATTGCTATCTTTTTAATTACTTACTTGCCTATACTTGTGTGCTGCCATTATGCAGTTCTAGGCTGTTTTGTGATATTGACCAAAGAAAATGAAACATCAGAATGAATTAGTTGGAATTACCTATTGATTTTTTAAATCTGCTGTTGGGTTATGTTTGGCACATAGTTTTGTAAGCTGTGGGTGCCAGTGTAAGACATATCCATCACTCGGACTTTGGGATAAATTTGTTCTCCTCTGCTTTCTTGTCTGCTTTGCTGTTGATGCTCTGCATCCTAGAGTTTTTTAAACTGTCTTATGAATTTAAACATGCAGTATTTGAGGCAGTTTTAACTGTATTTAAAATATTTGTTGTAAATAGTTACATTCTGCTTTGGTTCTTAACAGTAAAAATGCAGGGTTAAAAAAATCAACGTACAGTTGATAAGATGTCATTTTTAGCATTCTGAAGCCTATATTTACAATGAAAGGTGGGGACTGTTGAGAAACTGTTTCCTTCCTTCCTTCCTTCCTTCCTTCCTTCCTTCCTTCCTTCCTTCCTTCCTTCCTTCCTTCCTTCCTCCCT
>JANHFL010003546.1:33102-43903 GCA_032468155.1 Oxyrhabdium leporinum | reverse complement strand
CTTTCTTTCTTTCTTTCTTTCTTTCTTTCTTTCTTTCTGTCTTTCTGTCTTTCTGTCTTTCTGTCTTTCTGTCTTTCTGTCTTTCTTCCTGCCTCCCTTACCCCTTTCCTTTCTCCCTCCCTTCCTATGCCCAGAACATCTGGTCCATTAAGTGATATAAATCTTTCCTGCATCAAAGGACTCTGCCATTTGCTTTTAGGGACTTTCATAACAATTTTACAACTATAAATGATGAACCACACAAAATATAAATCACAGTTAAGGATACATGGCTGTAATTATGTTATAATATAAAACATAAATATGTCTGTATGGATGTCAGATTGCCTATTTTTGACCACGAAGCAAATTATTTTTCTTCTCTCTTTTATTTCTCCAGTTTTATGTATGGGGAACTCACAGATAAGAAAACGATTGAAAAAGTTAGACAGACATTTGACAACTACGAATCAAATTGCTTTGAAGTCCTTTTGTATAAGAAGAACAGTACGTATATGAAACCTTGTGGACTTTGGTTGCCTTTGAAATGGTCATATATACTGGTAACATACTTATTGTTGATCTTAACAGAGAATGCACACAAGAGGGAAGTACCGTCATGATAAACAAAAGTTTGCAGAAATTGTTTAAAAAGTATTTGGGAGAAAGAAAGAAAAAGAAAGAAAGAAAAAAGAAAGAAAGAAAGAAGAAAGAAAGGCAAAAAGCACTGTAAAGATTGATTAATGATCATTGAATGCTGACTGATTTTGGCAGGAAAATTGGACTGGGGGTATTAGTATGGCATGCCTTGATCAACAGTTTTTCTTGCTTATATTTCTATCAAGACCCTATATTTTTGCTACTAATGAATACTGTAGTAATAAATTTAAGGAACAACACTCTAACCATAAATCATGGTAAAAGAAGCAGGGCATGGTCTCAGGCTACTTAAAATGAAACATTCTGGAAAAAGGCAATGGGAAACATTAACTTGGTTCTTGTGCATGCAAATAGGTCCATTACCATTGAGCTCTGCTATTCTTCTGTCCTCTGTGTTTATTCTGGTTAAATGTCATTTCAAACATCTGTAGAAATCCTTGAAAAACCCAGGGTCACACTGAGATTTTTTATCTTTGTAAGCCCTCATTGCTGTAAAAATTCAGATATTTTCTGAAGCTATATTCTTCACTAAACTACAGAAAATAAGCTGAAGTAAATGTATGAATTAAACTGACTAGAAATATTTTAAATACATATAATCTCAGAATTTATAAACTCTGGCAGATGTAGAAATTTGTACAAGACGTAGAAATTTGTAGCAATGCAATTTTTTCTGGTAACTGCTGAAAGGAGAAACTGCTGAAAGAATTGGATTTGTCAAGAACTGGACATTCGGAGAGGTGTAGTTGTTACATCAACCCCAGGTGCATTATTATAAATGATACTTTTGGTGAGCGTTATGGCCAATTTACAAAGGAAAGAAGAATCCTCAGCTGAGCAAGAGGACAGTGCTTTACTGGCCTGCCAACATACTGAATTTTGTATGACACTAGTCCTCAAACTTCAGTGTTGGTAAAGCAATCTACGACTAGTTCCCCAGAAATAAAAATTTATCATTTAAAATAAATGAATGGAGCTAGCAGCTTTTAGAACAGTATATACATTTTGTTCTTTTACGCTTTGAAAATCTTCAGTTGTAAATAGAGATAATCAAGGTGAGTTTTAGCCATCACCTCACCAGCATCTCTCAGCAGAACTGACTCCTGCTGTTAGGCAAAATACTAATACTAATAATAATCACTATTTATGGGGCCACTAAAAATACATCCAGGCTTTTTGAATCAGAGCCTGCAACATTCAGAGAATTCTTTCTCCGAAACAGTCCCACAAAATCAATAAGGCATTTCCAAATGAAATGGCAATGGCTTCCTTTTAAACACTCCCAGTTCTCCAGAGAATACTTTGGAAAATCTACTTGTGTTACCAGACTAGTGGAAATGGTATGTCTTCTTCAGACACTGATTTCTAATGGTAAGAATCAGTTAATAAAATACTTCCAGTTCTTTTTCTATAACAATGATTAGAAGTACTCTTTGGAACGAACTATACTGCACATCCACACTTCAGCTAAAGCAGGATGAAATTTTCATTTAGATTCAACAACTTGGAAGAAAGTGCCTATGAATATATATAATGGAATATGTCCCTTTTTGATTATGGATAGTCCTAAAATTAGCTTTCATCTCACACTCCTGCTCCTTAATTAATACTGCTACAGACACGGCATCATCTTGAGAATCCTTGATACAAACATTTTGAACATGACACAGCTACTGTTTTTCATTATCTTGTGAACAATAACATTTATGTGAAATTAAGTGATGTGACTGCTTGGTACAATAACTTGGCCCTTGAGTAACATTCTTGCTCAGGGTGTCTTCCAGATTTTTGAACCTGCTTACAAAGTATGGCTGTTAACCTTCCATAGCCTAAGCAAGAATTGGCATATCAGGTCCCAGCTGCAGAAATTATAGAGGTTGTATTTCCTGTATTTTCACAATGCACTACCCAGAATTTTTACTCTGCTTGAAGCAGATAGCATTATGTTAGTTGCTGTCTTCTTGATTAATGTGATTTACAGTGATGCAATTTCATTGGCTAATGCTGTTGTTTTTGGTTGACAAGAGTCTCTGATGGAATGCTTCATCATAACTCCAAAGCAATTCCTCAACCGATCTTCTCAAGTTTTGCAATTTTGAGATAATTAAACAGCTATGCAGCTCAACAAAGCATTTTGCAGGTTGTCAAGTTTGCTTATGAAATTTAAATCTGTTATCTTTATAAAGAAAGACTAGAACTTACAATTTCACGGTTTTTAGTCTAGCACTTTAGCCACTACACCAAATTGGGTTCTTTTGACTGCAATGCTGAAATCAAAGGGTAAAACAACCTTCCTTCCTTCCTTCCTTCCTTCCTTCCTTCCTTCCTTCCTTCCTTCCTTCCTTCCTTCCTTCCTTCCTTCCTTCCTGTCACATATGCACCAGCCTTTTCTCACACACATAAATGTGTACGATGTAACTTATATCTTGAATCTCAATATATTTTTGATGCTGAATTACAGTTGCCTCCTTTTTCATTTCTTCAAATGCAATGGAATGTTCAAAGGAACTTCTGTAAAGAGACTTGGAACTTTGTCTGCTTACAAGAATAATAATGATCTGTAAACAGAATCAAATGGGATATAAGGACCTACCTCAGCTATCCCCTCAGGAAAGCGTGACTCTTGAAACAATTAGTTATCAAAAGGAATTTTTACTGAGAGAAAGTGACTGCAGAGAAGTCAGGTGGAATCTGAAGTTCCCACATAAAGCGTTAAGATATTTTTCCCCATTCAAACCTTCGCCATCCCACTGGTAGCCAATACAATTGCACATACATAGGTATTTTGAGAACTCAGAGGCATTAACTTGATAGCAGTTCATCCCAGGATGCAGTGACCTTGGTGTCCGGCTGGAACCGGCTGGGAGGAAACCCATCTATATTGGTTGGGAAAGAAGCTGGCAAAAGAAAGACTCTAAAAATGGGTTAGATTTTTAGAGGGGAAAAAGCCCAGGAACACCCCGCTCCCCCCCATGCCTCCTAACAAGAGAGGTAATTGAGCAGCAGCCCAGAATGCAGTTGACTGTTACATTCTTAAACCCCTTCCCTTGTAATCATGTCACCCAAAGTGGAGCTATGAAGAAACTGGAAGCGATTTCCAGAACTATGTGTTCTCCATGTTCTCTCTAGTCTAACACAATATTGGAAAACTTATGGAACTGGATTGGGATTATTCTCTTGCTGACACAACAGAACCAAATTTGGCAATGATGGTAGTGGTAGAAGCTGGAAAAATGAAAGAAGGATGGCTCAGAGCAGGACAAAGGCTAGAGAAAAAAAACATTTAAAAAACTATTAATGCATCTGTATGTGAACAACCACTGGGCAATGGTGCAGTGATGTTGATGTTGATCCATCTCTTCCCTTTGAGTCATCAGACCATGAATGTTTCTAATAAGCTCTCTATGTGCAATCATTACATGATAAGTAGATATAACATGGCCAGGAAGCAGAGTGTCTATTGACTTTAGTTGTCTATAAAAAGTGTAAAGCTTATATTCATACATAGTTTAAGTTTTGAATCATGACTTTGGTTACTCGGCCTATATCATGACTTTGGTTACTTGGCCCATATCATTTTCAGGTCTCTTGTGCTGTGGCCAAAGATGGTTTGTTTGAAATAATGGAACATAATTTTCAAAATGCTTCGGAAATGAGTACATTTGTTCCAGAAAGAGTGGTATGCAGAAGTTCTCTGTTGCTTTCTAATAAAAGTCATAAGAATATACCATTATAGTGGTGAGGATTAAAAAACATAATTCAACATTTTTATAGGGGAAGCAGAAAGGAAGCTTAATCTAAATAGCAGACGGTGGGATGAAGCCCATCTTCTGAGCACCTACTGACATTTGCGTGGAAGACTGTCAGAAAAAGAATGCTGGGTTAGATTAGATCATGTAGTTTAGTTCCACAATGATCTTTTTATGTATTTAAATTTGTAGAATTAGCAGCCGGAGATATTTGAGTCCCACTTTCAACCTCACACTGATCTGTATGCCAGGCAACAGACATAGCGACTTCCACTAAAGAAAAGGAAGCTCAGATTGTAAGATATGGAAGCAGGAAGATCCACTGGGAGTGAAAGACAGGAGGGGATGTCAAAAAAAAATCATGATGGTAGTTGTCAACATGCAATCAAAGCATTACTCCTTTTGAGTAAAGGAGGATGGTGTGATTGTGATCACCATCTTAAGTTTTTTGACCCCTCAGACCCCCCTGTGTAGAAGCAAAGATTCAAGAATTAAACAAAAAAGGAAGAGGAGAAGGATGCAGCTACTGCCCATGTTTGCAGTCCCATCTTTTTGCAGATTTCCAAATTAAGGCCAATTTCTTAGATCAAACACATTACCACAGCGGTTTGCCCAGTTAAGAATGGTTAAGTCCTATTTCTTTCAGTGACTAATTCTCCCATTCTTTTCAGTGGGACTCAAATGCCTTTCGTTATAATAACAGCTCATTGTAAACATAATAAGTGATCATTAGGATGATGAGCCTGCTTTCATACTCCTTTTGATGTGATGTGTCCTTTATTTATTTATTTTTCAATTACAGGAACACCTGTTTGGTTTTACATGCAAATTGCACCGATAAGAAATGAGCATGACAAAGTGGTGTTATTTCTTTGCACTTTTAAAGATATCACTTTATTCAAGCAACCTATTGAAGATGATTCAACCAAAGGTAATTCTGAAAATAATGTTTAAAACAAATTCCCAGAAATTGGAAATTTTATTTTTCTGTCTGTCTCACTCTCTCTCTCTCTCTCTCATCTATCTATCCTGAAAAAAATATTTTAAAAAACTAAATAATATCCTTCCTTCTTCTGCAAGATAGGTATTCTAAAACTTGGTTGACTGTGGATCTGGAGAGAGAAATAGTTCATCATTACAACTGTAAATAGTTACTATGTGAATGATCTTCTCCCAGATTCACCCCTATAGTAACTATATTATGTGTTGTTACAGTGAAAATGAGGCAATAGCTGATGCAAGTCTGAACAATGTTTTTTTTTAAATTATGATGTATGTAATTTACTGATCATTGAATGAATTAAAATTGATTGATGCTATTGACTTGTTGAACATTGATGCTTCTATTGTAGCATTGCGCACCCCAGAATTCTCAAATATGGAGTCCTCGCAAAATGTTAAACTTTATTTATTTGGCATCCCTTTTTCGGCAACTTTTTATTAAAAATAATCCCTCTTTTGGTACAGTACAAACATGGGAAGCAACACCAACAGGGACAGTCTAAATGACATAAGAACTAGAATTCAGCTTAAACTTAAATTCAGCTCAACAAATCAATAATGTCAGAGTAGAGCCATGGGACTTGCAAAAAAGTGATGAGCAATTTCAGTCTTAACGTATAAGGACAGCATTAAGTTGAGGAAGGTTTAGTTTGACAGGCTGCAGTCTTCTGGGTTTAACTCTCTCAGCAATCCTCTTGTCTGTGCCAATTTCAAACTTCTTGCTTTGGAAGGGTTATAGATCTACAAAGGAGTACATTTCAAACTCAACCCCCGGAGTCCATACTTTAAGAATCACAGATTGTGCAACTGAGATCATGAGGTTCCAAAGGATCACCGTGATTGAAAATACTAAGACAAAACAATTGCCTGGCACAGCTTACCAAAACCTAATGACCTACAGATGTTTTGAGACCACAAAACTCTGAATTCCTGACCAGCACAACCAAGTCTTATGATTACAGAGGGCACCAAGTTTGAATCACTCCTATATGTGGCAGACTTAAAAAGTAGTTGAAACTAGTACGTGGAATGCTAATATCTAACAAAAGAAACTCTCTTTTGGCAGTTGTTACACTCTGGAAATTGCATAATTCATATTCTGTCTTCTGAAAACAATATTGTCACACTATTATACATAGAAATTTTCCACAAGAACATAGCTTGGAAGGATGAACAAGAGAATTATATAAATTACAGTGCACCAGGATTATATAGGAATTGGGGAGAAGGAAGATTTGAGTGAAAAAAATCACTAAAAAAATAATGGGATGTGTAATTAGAAAACTATATTTTATAACATGAAAAGAAAAAAAATCAGGAACATCAGACTTATACATAATAAATATACCACAATCTCATGGTAGATAAACAGTGTATAAATATGAGGCTGCATTCATTATTCATGGAAAAAATAAGTTCCAATGAAAAATTCAGTGAAACTAAAATATTGATGCTAACATACAGCAAGCTTCCTACCCAATCTTTTGAATTATATTATTATATAAATTTCAGATCTGACTTCACTTTACAAACTAAGATTGAATGTTTTGATAAGGTCCATTTTGTTCATGGAAATATTTTCTACCAAGAGTCTTGGCATTCACTAACTAGTTCAGTACAAATAAAAAAGGGCTCCAAGGAAGACATGCTGATTATTTTAAGCTGAGTAATTGTTGGCATTTCTGATACATTCAACTTTCAAGTATCCTTTAGCCACTTCTTCAAAAGCTGTTGTCATGTGCAACAAGCGATACAGGTAGTCCTCGACTTGTGACCACGATCAAACCCAAAATTTCTGTTGCTCAGTGAAACAATTGTTAAGTGAATTTCACCCCATTTTATGACCTTCCTTGCCAGAGTTGTCAAGTGAATCACTGTAGTTGTTAAATGAGTAACACGGTTGTTAAATGACTCTGGTTTCCCCATTGAGTTTGTTTCTCAGAAGGTTGCAAAAGGCGGTCACATGACCCCAGGACACTGCAACTGTCATAAATATGAGTCAGTTGTCAACTACCTGAATTTTGATCATGTGATCATGGGAATACTGCAATGGATATAAGTGTGAAAAATGGTTATAAGTCACTTTTTTCAATGCGGTTGTAACTTGAATGGTCACCAAATGAATTGTTCTAAGTTGAGGGCTACCTGTACTAGATTAGATGAATTAATTCTCTAACATGGTATAAAGTAGTTCTATTCATTAAAACATTAGCAAGGTTCATCGTTCAGTAATTGACTGAATGATCTATCTATTTAAAAAAATCTAAACTTCAGTCCCTTAAACCTGACATTTTATACAGTAGACCTGGCAAAGATCCATACAGCTTCTGCAAATGTCAAGCATATTTCTTACAGTCTGAGAGTAATATATCTTTAGGTAAGACAATCTAAAATGCATTTCTGCATTTATTTATTCAAGGAACTCAGTGTAACTTTTTTAGGGGGTTGATATCTACAAATTGTCTAAAAAGGTCAGACTTTCAAAAAAAACCCAATGAAATTCCAGCTACAACTGTACTGCAACCTTATTAAAATATATTGTTTTAACCTAGGTAAATTTCAAAAGATGCCATTTCAGAGGAGGCAGCCCTTCCTGTGAGTGAGAGGGAATGCCATTTTAAAATACTTTAAAGAAGGAAGAGTTGCATTTGCTAGACGATAATGCTTCACTGCTTCAATTTTTGGAAGTGCTTATTTTAAAAATAATGTAAACAAAATTACATGCTATCTCATTGATTATATAAGGCTTCTTTAGTTGTTGAAAACTTTAAATAACCAATCAGTTATTAAATCAGTGCACTCATCGTTATTAATAAAGTTCCTTCTCTCAGTTCAGGGATTTGGGGAAAAGAGTACTTTTTCCATTGTATTAAAAATTCTTTTCTTAGTTTGATCAGAACTTTAGTTTAATGAAAAGAAGGACTGTGGGGGTGACATGATAGCAGTGTTCCAATATTTGAAGTGCTGCCACAAAGAAGAAGGGGTCAACCTATTCTCCAAAGCACCTGAAGGCAGGACTATAAGCAATGGATGGAAACTAATCAAGGAGAAAAGCAACCTAGAACTAAGAACAAATTTCAAACAGTGAGAACAATTAATCAGTGGAATGACTTTCCTCCAGAAGTTGTGGTGCTCCAACACTGAAGGTTTTTAAGAAGAGACATTTGTCTGAAATGGTATAGGGTCTCCTGCTTGAGCAGAGTGTTGGACTAGAAGACCTCCAAGGTCCTTTCCCACTCTGTTATTCTGTTCTATTATACATATAAAATGGTCTTCTTGTACGTGTCTCTTTCCCTCTCTTTCCAACTATTTTTAACGGATTTTGTGAAAGCAACAAGTGGAAACAATTGTTTCCAAATTCCTAATATTGCCTACTTAATATTGATTTTTGGGAATTATCTCTGTAATATAACTATTTTCACCCAGATTAAAAAAAACAGGGAATGATCACAGACTTTCCTGTTATTATAGTCCAATATTCTTTGTCAGATATATTATAACTAGCATAAAATGTCTACCATCTTTGCAGAAATACTGTACAATTATTTCATTTGTGTGTGAATGTTTATGATTCTCTTTCTCAACAAGAGAAAGGACTTGAATCTCTGAATTATGCCAAAATCTCAACAGAAGAGTGCAAGACTTCTTGCAACGCACTTCTGAAATCTTTCGATTGTATTAATGTCTGATATACGGTAAGGATTCCAAACAGTTGAACAGTATTCTAAGATGTAAGTTTTGTAAACTTTAGTGAGCAATACAGTATTTCCAGAAAAAAACCTACATAGAATTAAATTCACAACTTTTTTTTTAGCAATGCTGTTACAATGAACTTTAGAACAGAAATCTTTAGAGATGAGTATACCCAGGTTCTTAACATTTACCAAGTCAATATCAGCTTGCTTATAGTTTACATTCTGGTTTTGTTTTCCAATATGTAAAACTGAACATTTCTTAACTGAAATTTAAAGTTGCCAAATGGATTACTGTTCAAAAACATGGTCAATGTCATATTGCAAAGCAAGTGCATCTTCAGTAGATTTAAACAATTTTACAACATCAGCAAAGAGATGCAAGTACTGATTATATAAGCCACTAATGTAAATCAGGAAAAGAATCTCTAAGGAACAGCACTGTTAACTGATGCTAGATCAGAGACTGAGTTGCCTATTTTAACTTTCTGCAGCTTTCCATACTTATTATATGCTTTTTTTTAATGGATTTTTACACAAGTTAATCGCTGCTTCACTAGACAAAAAAGCAGTGATTCACTTGTGTAAAAATCCAGAAATAACATAGGAATTTAGTTTCAAGAACAGTTTATCGTGTACTACTGAATTAAAAGCTTTTCAGAAGTCTATGTAAATTATATCTACAGCTTTACCTTGACCAAGGTATGTATTCCAACTATTTTACAAAGCATATAGTATGTACCATGTTTCTTAAAAAATAAGACTGGCTCTTATTTTCTTTTGCTCCCTGAAAAAACGGCTAGGCCTTTTTTTCGAGGGGTGTCCTAATTTTTCCCCCACCCATGCCAAACCCTCACCCTCACCCCACCCCCAGGGCAGACATATCCCTAAAAAAAACCCCATCGTAGTTCAGACCTTCCAACTTCTCATGAAAAAAAATAAATCTCGTGATTAACTTACTGTAGTCCCACAGACGTCTTGACGCGCAGCGGAGAACGGACCTGGAAAGCAGATTAGTGAAGGGATGTGTCTGCCCTTGGGGTGGGGTGGGGGTGAGGGTTTGGCATGGGTGGCCTGGCTGAAGGGTCTTTAGGTAAGCTGGTGCGGAGTGCATGGGACAGCTCCGTAGCCCCCTGCCTTGCTTTGTCCCCACCCTCCCACCGCCTCGCTTCATTCTTCTTCGCAACGTGCCGCTTCTCACATTACTGCCAATTGCAGGCACACTCAGCTCATGGCAGTGGCACCAACAGTCCCGCCCAGCAGGAGCCTGCTGCTGGCACCTCTTCTTCTGCGGCCGCTTGTCGCCACTTGCACGCATTGCCCTGGCCTTCAGATGCCTGCCAGAAGGCAACTACAGCCGATAACACAGCTCCGGATCGATCTGGAACTCTATTATCGGCTGCAGAGGGCTTTCCGGAAGTCTCTGGCAGCAAAACGAAGGCTGGGGCTGCTGTGCGCATCCATACGGAGCCCATTTCACAGGTGCAGAGGGCTTTCTGTGCAAGTTGAAGTTTCAGAATGGAGGCTTTTTGACAAACGGGAGGAAAATGGGGAGGGGGGATTTTCTTGCCTGTCATCTATTCCTCAGCATGGACTAAGGGAAGGATGGCAGGCAGGAAAGTCCCCCCTCCCCATTTCCCCCCTTTTGCCAAAAAGCCTCCATTCTGAGGTTTTTTGGTGAAAGCTTCCCCAAGGGGCCAGTGGGCTACAGCTGCAGCC